>RXID01002539.1:0-15171 GCA_005019695.1 Trichopus zeylanicus subsp. travancoricus | reverse complement strand
CTACAACGACAACAACTACTACTCCTACTACTACGACTACTTCTACTATGACTACTACGACTACTATTTCTTCAACCACTACTACTGCTATAACTACTATTGCTGTTGTTGTTACAACTACTACAACTACTGCTGTTTTTGTTGCTATAACTATTACTACTACTAAACAACATCAACTACTACTACCACTACAACGCTATAGCTTATACTACTATTTCCCCTACTACTCCAACTACAATTATGACTTCTACTTCTACTGCGTCTACTACTATTACTATTACTACTACTGCAACCATTACTACAACTACTACTACTTTTACAACTACTTCTATTGCTGCAACGGATGCTATGACTACTACTACTACTACTAGTACTCTTGCCGCTATTTCTACTACTACTACAACAACTACTACTACTACTACTTCTACAAGTTGTATTATTAATGCTAATATTAGTAGTATAACTACTATGATGACAACAACAACAACAACAACAACAACAACAACAATAACAACAACTACTACTACTTGTTCTATTTCCAGTACTACTACCACTACTTTTGCTACTACAACTACTGCTACTAGGACTAATGCTGCTACTGCCATTACTACTTCTGCTACTACTAAAGCTACTGCAATTAGTACTTCTACTTCATCTTCTAATTCTCCTATTACAACTATTGTAACAACTACTACTACTCCTACTGCTAGTACTACTACCGCTACTGCTATTACGACTCCTACAACTACAATAGCTACTATTACTACTTCTACTATAATTACTACTACCTCTAGTACTCCAACGACTTCTGCTACTCCTACTACTACTACTACTGCTGCTGCTACTCCTACCCCTAGTGGCACTACTGCAACTGTTACTATGGCTACAACTACTACTGTGACAATGACTACAACAACTACCGCCACTACTACTACGACTACTACAGATACAACTGCTAAAACTACTGCGACTAGTACTACTATTACCACTGCTACTACTACAACTCGTACCTCTACTATTAGTACTAATACTACAATGACTACTACTACTGCTACTACTACTACTACAACTACTACCACTACTATCCCACTACTACTACATCGTTTACTACTATCACAACTTCTGCTACTACTACTTCTACTACTTCTACTACTTTCCTGGCTACTACATCTACTACTACAGCTACTACTGCTACTGCTACTACTATTGCTGATTCAACAACAGCTACTGCTACTGCTGCTACTACTACTACTACTAATTCAAAAGTTGCTACTGCTACCATTACTACTACTACTTCTACAACCATTGCAAGGACTGCAGCTACTTCTACTCCTAATACAACAACTACTCCAAATACAGCTACTCCAACTATGACTACTACTACTACTACTGCTACTGCTACTAATAATACTCTTCTATTACTACAATTACTACAAATTCTCCTACTACTACGACTACTACTATAGCTTCTCCTACTGCTACTACTGCTACTACTACAACAACAACAACAACTACTACTACTACTACTACTACTACTACTACTCCTACTCCTACTCCTACTCCTACTCCTACTCCTACTACTAGTCTTCCTGCTACTACTATTACTACTACTATTACCACTACTACAACTGCTACTACTACTACCACCAAACCTACTACAACTATTACAAGTATTGTTGCTACTACTATTACTACAACTGATGCTACCGCTACTACTACTACAACCGCTACCACTGCTTCAACTATGACTACTGCTATTATTACTGCTACTGATGCAACAACTACTACTGCTGCCCCCTACTACTGCTACTACGCCTACCAATACTACTGCTGCCACTACAACTGTTACTACAACTAGTATCACTATTACTACTACTATGACTCCTGCTACTCAAGATATTGTTGCTGTTACTTCTACTACTATTACTTCTACTACAACAACTACAATGGCTACGACGACTACTCCTACTACCACTATCAGTACTACTACTACTACTACTAATGCTACTACAATAACTACTACTACTGCTACAATAATAACAACAACAATAGCTACTACTATTACTACTCCTACTACTGCTACTACTATTACTATCACTACTATTACTACCATAACTACTACTACTACTATAACAACTACTACTACTAGTACTATAGCCACTGCTACTACTACTACTACTACTAATACTACGACTGCTATGACTGCTACTACTATTACTATTGCTTCTACTACTGCAACTACTAATACTACTACAATTACTACCACTCCTACTTCTTCTCCTACCACTGCTACTACAACTTCAGTTTCTACTACTGCTACTACTGCTACTACTACTGCTGTTGCTTCTGCTGCTGCTACTACTAGTACTGCTATTACTACTACACTACTACTACATCTACTACAACTAGTACCACTACTACTCTTTTGCAACTACTACTACTGATGCTATCGCTACTACTGCTGCTACAGCTCCAACAACAACTACTGCTATTATTACTACAACTTGGACTACTGCTATTGCTGCTGCTACTACTACTACTGCTACCCCTACTAATACTATTGTTGCCACTACTACTACTATTGTAACTAGTATTACTACTATAATTATTACTACTGCTACCACTACTAATGCTACTGATGTCATTGCAAATAATACTGCAGCCATACCTACTACTAATGTTGCTGGTACAACTGCTAGTTCCACTACTACAACAACAACTACTACTACCACTAATACTAATACTACAGCTGCCCTTATTACTAATGCTACAACTACTTCTACTACTACTTCTCCTACTAATTCTGCAACTATTACTACTTTTCCTACTACTTCTAATGCTACTACTATTACTACTGCTGCTAGTAGTAGTAGTAGTGCTACTACTACTATGACTTCTACTACTAGTGCTGCTACCACTTCTACTGCTACTGCTACAACTTCTCCTCCTTCTACAACTATTGCTACTACAGTAGCTACTACTACTAGTGCAACTACTATTACTACAGCTGCTACCACCACTACTACTACTACCCCGACTACATAAACTACAACTACTACTTCAACTACCGCTGCTACTATTCTTGTTAGTACTACTGCTACTACTACTACACCAACTACTAAAATAACTACTACTAATTCTACTGTTGCTACTACTAGCACTACTGCCATTATTGCTACTGCTACTACTGCTACTAAAGCTACTACTACTATTACTTCTCTTGTTGCAATAGCTACTATTGCCACTACTACTAATACTACTATTAATACTACCACAACAACAACTACTACTACTAATCTACTACTACTGCTGCTGCTGCAGTTGCTGCTATTGCTACTACTACTACTACTACTGCTGCTATATCACCTGCTACTACTACTACAATGACCATTACTACGATCTGGAAGATGACCTACCAGAATAACAGCCTGCCATCATGACAGGGTATCAGAGCTGAAATACTGTGGGTTAAGAAAGGAGGAGAAAGAACTCAAAAACCAAGAAGAGGAGAGAATTCTTCGGTGATTCTTCGATGCTTGTTATTATGATATGCCTCCCTTTTATAGGGAAACCTTACACCCGGCAGATGCGATAAGATCGCATCTGCTTTTACAAAAGCAGCTTTCCCAATGCTACTTTATAAAATTTGAAGCTGCTTTACAAAAGCAGCTTTCCTAAATCTACTTTACAAAAGTCTCTTTTATAAAGTGGCTTTTCCAAAAGCTACTTTATCAAAGTAACTTTACTTTACACCTCTGGACACGGCTTCCTCTGGACTGGGCCGGGCTGGTTTTTCTTTGGACTGACTGGTCTAAGCAATCTTGGACCTTTTGGGCTGGATTGTTGGGCCGAATGCTACCACTTTCTTCACGCGCAAGCTATCTCCAAGTCTTGTTGTGCTCAGAACATGAAGGCGGGCAGTCGCTGGGCTGCGTCAGTTGTGAGTTTGACTGCTGTTTCAAGCTGGATATCGATCTCAGTTACAACAGGATGCCACTGGGCCCAAAAGTTGCCCGTGGTTTTACGCCTTGCGCGCTTTGTGGCTTCAGTCAACTTGAGGGTGTGTAGGTCACGAAATTGCCGAACGGCCGCAAGTGCTTCCTGGGCACTCTGTCATTCCAGCTGTTGGAGTCATCGTCTGATGGTGTCGTAGGTATCAAGGGACATGGGGAGGTTTTGTAGGAGCTGTAGCTGTGATTCATATTGTAGCACAAGGCTTGGATTGCCGCTAGGTGCCCCTTCTTCGCCTCCTGAGAGGGTGTCTGGTGTGCCTCCTATAAACGGGTTGCTACGAGGCTGAGTCCTTCTAGAGTTTCGGGTGTCGGCCATCCTGAAATGATAAGGGAAGTTATCAAGCGAGAGAGAGTATCTGCCAGCAGGTTATCCTCTCTGCTGATGTGCTCAAAGTGGATGGCGAGTCACGTGCCAGTAATGTAGTCAGTGAAGGCAAGCCAGCGTATGCGGGAAGGCTTATTGTTGGCCGACTTGTTGAAGAAGCTGATGATTGCTTGACAGTCGGTTCAAATAGTTAAGTCGGCTTTATCCAGGTAGTAGATCTTCAGTGCTTCCAGCATATTCATGACGGCATAGAGTTTCGAATCAATGGTTGATTTGATTGGGCGGAACCTGCCGCTGGCATAGGCACATACGTTCTCCATGGATTTGGGGTCATATTTCTGGGGCTTCCATTTACATATTCCGCCCCATCCCGTCATATAGCCGTCGGTCTCGAGGATCATATAGCTGGCTTCTGGTGGGAGCTCGAGATCCGGCAGCTTTTGCACCAAGGCTTTGACCTTAGCGACTAAGTCCCAATCTTGGGAATTGCAGCGCTTTTCTCCCGTAGGACTTGTTTTTGTGTATAGTGGCCCGAGTAGAGTTCCCAGATTAGGGATATAGCTTCGGGCGTAGTTCAAGATTTAGAGCCAGGCTCGGAGGCCTTTTGTGGTGGTCAGTTCTTGTTCCCGGAAGTCTGTAATCTTCTTGATGATGTGGGGCTGCAACTTGATTCGTTGATTGCCGAGTACTGCCCCCAAGAATTCTACTTCTGAGACTGCTAGCTTCATTTTGGTTGGGCTCAGGATTAGCCCATTGGTTTGGCAAATCTGGAGCTTGACCCACAGATGTTGTTCATGCTCTGCTTCAGAGAAAGAGAAGACCAGGATGTCATCAATGTATACAGTAATAAAGTCTTCAGTCCCCTTGAAACAATTGTCCATCTTTTGCTGGAACACGGTAGGTGCATTTTTCAGGCCAAATTGCATTACGAGCCATTCATAGAGGCCTTCTGGCACCCAGAATGTCGTCCATTCCACGGAGGCAGGATGCATCGCCACTTGATGAAAGCCTGATTTCAGATCAAATTTTGAGTATATGTGGCTTCTGCTTACCTTCCGCAGGATGGTGTTGATCCCGGGCAGGCTGTACTGATCCTTGTTTGTGAGATCATTCAGGCGCCGATAGTTGAAGACCATCCGTTCCTTGCCTTTGATCTCCTGGCCCGTTCGGGGATCAACTGTTGTACCGGAATTCACAATGATCACAGTGGTGCGATGCCGGCTTTTGCTGGGGCGAATAATGCCAAGATCCAGTAGTGCTTTCACATGCTTTGCATACGTAGCCTTGGCTTGCGGTGTCATATGCTTTAAGGGATGGTTTTCAATGGTGAAATCCGGGTTTTTGATGTCCAGGTGGCAGAGCACCTGGTTCTTGGACCAATATTTTAGTGGGTCCTCACCAATGTATCCTTGGCATTGGAGTTCTTCAAGCAAGGAGCCGACGCTGCTGGTGAAGCTCCGTGATGGCAGTTGGTCCATTGCATACTGCACTAGCTCTTATATTTGAATGTACTGATCCTCATCTTGGTCCAGCTCTTCAATAGCTGCTGCAGTTGGTACAGATGGGAGAGTATGAATTATGGTTACGTTTTTGTAGAACGTAACCGTATTTCCTTCGATGCGGATGCCGCCTTGCATGGCGCGGATGAAGTTGCAGCCAAGGATCATCTGGATATCCTCCCCCAACTTCATCGGGAAGGCATATGTGTATGGGATCCGAAAGCCGTTCTCCCCAATCAACATGCGGCCAAATTTAAGCTTTTTATTGGCCGAAGTGCGAGAGTTGATGCCACTGAAATGCACGAGGAAAGGGTTGTCCTCCAGGGCATTGACAGGAGCCGCTACTTGGTCAATACAGCAGCTTGTAGCCCCTGTATCGAGGATTGCATTTACTTCAAATGGCACAATATGGGGAATATCGAACTTCACCTTGAGGTTGTAGAGCATATTCTTCGTCCGCCGGGGTGGTGTTGTCACCCTCATCTCAGCAGAGAGGAGTCGCTGAGTAGTGTCGACGAGAAAGATGTTGAGGTCATCGGCATCCACTGGCTCATACTCCTGCTACTGTATCTTGAGTTCTTCTTTCTCTTGGTGGAGCTTTTGTATCTCCTTTTGAAGATCACTCCGCTCAAGCTCCATGCGGTTAAGTTCCATGGTGGTGTCCTCAAGCTCCTTGTACTTCAGTTTCCAATTTTCAGCTTCATGTTGCGAGTGGTAGCTTTCCTTTTGGACAAGAAGGAGGCGTTGTTGGAGGGCCTCCCTCTCATCATGGGCGAGAGTTAGCTGTTGTTGCAGCTGCCGCTTTTCCCTTTCACAAGAAGAAATATAATTTTGTTGTTCGAGTAGTAAATCTTTGGAATCATACCTTGGAAGGGATGTCTGGGCCACTGGGATTCTTTTGCTAAAGTAGTAACAGCTGCATCTGCCACATACTGTCAGCTTACAGTTTGGGCAGTGCATACGGTAGCACTTTTGGGAGGGTGCCTGGCAGCAAGAGCACTTTTTGTAGGCGTCAGGCACATCTTGATGTAAGTCCCAAGTGTGGCTACACTCGTGCTGGTGTTGTGATACTCTGACCATGGCGCGGTAGCCCCCTATAGGGCCAATCCACCAGGTCCGGTCGTCTTCCCGAAATATAAAAATATTTTCCTCCTGCAAGACTGCCGTGTCCTCCTCCCCTTCAGAAATGCTGTAGATGGCATCACTAGGGTCATCGCCTTCTTGGACGGACACAATTTCACAATCAGCTGGGAGGTCAAGCTGTTCAAACATGGCGATGCGCTTGACATTTCGTCGCTCATTGGGGCATTCTCGGGCAAGATGTACCTCTTCTCCGCAGAGAAAGCATCTACACCTCCTATTGTGGATGAGGTGCTTCTTCTTTTCGATGTGAGCATGCGAAGGATGTGGCTTCCCTTTGTAGGTTGTCGACCACCGAATGCCAACCTTCCGTTGGGGTCGCTGATAGTACCCCGGGATTGGAATGTCATGACAGAACGACAAATCCTTGAGGGCCCGGGTGAAGGTTGCCTCTTTGCATGCTTCTTCCAGGTACTTGTAGGCAAATAGGACTCGAGGATAAAGTCTGATGGTGTTACCTGGGTGTTTGGCTTCAAAAGCTGCTTTGATCCTCTTGCCAATAGAGCCAGGCATTTTTGACCAGAGTTTTTCTGAGAGCTCTGGGCCAGTGAATAACCGGCCAGTCCGAGATGCTACCTGCATATATTCATTAAGGAAAGAAACGATATCCCGCAAATTTTGGCAGGATAGCCGTTCCACATCCCTGTAGGCTTCTTCTTGCATGGTTGTCGAGCCTTGGTAGGGATCTTCCAGGGCGAATATGGTCCAAATCTGTGAGAGGATGTTCTGCGTACCGTCAGCACCATCTGCATGATCCAACAGGTGCTGGTATTCCATGGGGTAGGCCATCCTCCACTGGATCCAGGCGAGCTTTTCAGACTCCCCAAGCAGGTTTTCAATAAAATCAGTTTTTGTCCGGGAATCTGTGAAACCCTGTAGAGCAACTGAATTTTTTGTGATGGACTCCCAGCGCATGAAAACATCATTGAATTGCCCAATCTGGGGGGGCATAACAAAGATAGCCCCTGATTGCTGCTGGGCAGAAGGGAGATTCCACCATTCTGAGGTATTTCTGGCTTTGAACCTCAGATTCTTGGGTTGATAGCCGCCAAAGATAGGTCCTTGGCTTGGACTGGGCTCAGTAGGTCTCACCGCTGGGGGATAGTTAACAGGGCCCATGGTTGATTCCACTGGGGGCCTGTATTCAGAGACAATGGAAGAGGAGCAAAGCCGTTCCGTCGGCTTTGCTTGCTGAGGTGGTGCCGGTGGTACCCGCTGGGGATACTCCATACCCCAGTCTTCTTCTTCTAAAGTGGCAACGAGTTCTATGTCTCCATCTATATTTCCCAAACAAGTATAATATTGCAAATACTCACAATACTCGTCTGGGTCATGTTCAGCGTCAGAGTTGCCTTCTTGGTTGGTCAGACGCCACGTGGCTAGAAGGTGGGTGTTGTCACCAGTTCCTTCCTGCTGAGGTTCCATGGACCGGAGTACGGAGGCCCCTGGGAGTGTATCTCCTGCATGGGTTTCATAAGTTGGATTCTGGCCTTCCCGTCCTTTGGGTTGCCACGTAAGATGCCCGTTCGCTGACTGTCATTGGGCAAAGTGGCATCGCCACTTGTTAGCTGGCATCACCTTCCGACGAGCCGGATGCTGAGGCTGCTTGCACCCTGTCATGATGGCAGGCTGTTTTTCTAGTAGGTCATCTTCCAGATCATCCCATCCCATTGGTGTGATAGGAAAGGGCGTGAAGGAGGACGGAGGAGCAGAATACCGGACATAGTAGTCATATTTTCCGCTGGGTTCACCCAGGGTGTCCCAAATATCTTCCAGCGTCTCATCCTGAGTGAGGATGGCAACAAGTTCTTCAGTGGTATTAGGAAGACAGGCATACTGATGGAAGCTCAGTGAGATCCGTCCACCCAGGAGTGTTGTACTAGACACCTCGGTGGGTGTCAGGACAGGCAAGATTTGAGGGGGCTTCAGGAGCCAGTTTATCCCATACAGCTGTGCCGTCGAGTACCGCTTCCCAGGGAGGGCATGAACACCGTGCCTTGCCAGGTAGTCAATGACTCCTGAGACCTCATAAGCAAAAGCCACGTTTGGCGTGTTCGACAACCTCCCATTCAGTCCTCTGGTCACTAGCAAGTTGGCCTCACCATGGTGCCAGGTATCATAGCCCCGAGTAAGGACGGAGATTTGTATATTTCGGTAAAAATCTCCAATAGTCATCATCATATCAGGGATAATGTAAACTAATTGGCTCCCCTTCTTGAGATCAACTTCCATGGTGGCAATTAGTGCTTTATCACCCTGCCACCGATTGTCTCAGAACATGACAAGTGCCAGTGTTCCTTCTGCGTGTCGATGGAGCACCTGTAGGCGTACCTGCATAACACCAAGGTGTATGAACTTCATACCGCTTTTTCTGGGCTGTTGGTAACTGTCTTCTTGGATGAAGTTCCGGTCCACCTGTGCCTCTCCGACGCAACTGATGGACTCCTCCGAGCGATGGATGTACACTCGGTGGTGCTCATCATCTATTCTAGAATGATAAAGGACCTCCGCAGGAGCTATAGCTGCGCGTTCTCACATGGATAGGCACAATTGCTCCTGCGGGTCCAGTTGCTGTTCCAAGACGTGTTGAGGGGCAGGTTGCCCCGTCAAGCGACGGACTATCCGTCGTGTTGCTTGTTGTGCAGTGTAGAGTCATCGCTTATTCTGCCTATACCCCCGAATTTGGTCTTTGACCAGGGGCTGGGGTGCTTGTTCCAACACGACTTGAGATACCACTGCTGTCATTCAGCTTTGCTTGTTCCTCCTGCAAAATGAGCAAGGGGTCTTTAAAAACAAGGAGTCTTCCGCGCGGTTCGGGAGGCCTGGTTTTAGGATGGAGGGACAGATTCTCTAGTTTTATGAGTAGGGACTCTTGGAGAATTGGACTGTCACTCTTCTTTTGCTACTTTCTGAGGAACTGGATATCGGCTTGGATATCCCGTAAGGCTTCAGCAATTTGGACTAAAAGTTGGATTTGGGTATTATTTTGCTTTAGAAGGGCTATATTTTGGGCTGAAACACTCGTATAATCACTGGGTTTGACGAACCCAACTGCTGGGTGTTCTATGGGTTCAACGGCCTGTAAGGCTTCTTGGTATGAGGATGTTGTTTTGGCTAGAAGGACGTGTTCATTCACCGGGAGGTGTTCAAACAATTGATGAAGATCTAGGTACTCTGGGTTCTGAGTGTGAGGTATATATCTTACCTTATCGATCAAGAGACGAGTACTATGAGAACTTCAGACGCTTACCCTAGTATCTATCATGCTCATCCGACTGGTAGCTACTACCTCTTGCAGATTTACGCGCACTGCAGCCTTTTCCAATTCAGACACCGTGATCGGCATAAGGAATTCCTGAGTCTCCTTCTCACCAAGGCCACGAATACCTACTTCTCTCCTAATATTGACCTTGCAGTGGACTTATTAGGTCCAGCCTCTGTGCCACCCGAGGGGTCAATCCAGGATTTTTCAGCATACTATGGTCTGGTTATCAACGGCCATAAGGTCAGAAACCATCACACACATCCTCGATGAGTACCTAGAAAGGAGGTTTTTACTCAGCCATGGAAGGTGTTAAGCCAGGCAAGGAACTAAGCTCTGATACCAGGGTAGTTGGGTTAAGAAAGGAGGAGAAAGAACTCAAAAACCAAGAAGAGGAGAGAATTCTTCGGTGATTCTTCGATGCTTGTTATTATGATATGCCTCCCTTTTATAGGGAAACCTTACACCTGGCAGATGCGATAATATCGCATCTGCTTTTACAAAAGCAGCTTTCCTAAAGCTACTTTATAAAAGCTAAAGCTACTTTACAAAGCAGCTTTCCTAAAGCTACTTTACAAAAGTCTCTTTTATAAAGTGGCTTTTTCAAAAGCCACTTTATAAAAGTAACTTTACTTTACACCTCTGGACACGGCTTCCTCTGGACTGGGCCGGGCCGATTTTTCTTTGGACTGACTGGTCTAAGCTATCTTGGACCTTTTGGACTGGATTGTTGGGCCGAATGTTACCACTTTCTTCTCGCGCAAGCTATCTCCAAGTCTTGTTGTGCTCAGAACATGAAGGTGGGCAGTCGCTGGGCTGCGTCAGTTGTGAGTTTGACTGCTGTTTCAAGCTGGATATCGATCTTATTGTTGGCCGACTTGTTGAAGAAGCTGATGATTGCTTGACAGTCGGTTCAAATAGTTAAGTCGGCTTTATCCAGGTAGTAGATCTTCAGTGCTTCCAGCGTATTCATGACGGCATAGAGTTCCGCATCAATGGTGAATTTGATTGGGTGGAACCTGCCGATGGCATAGGCACATACCTTCTCCATGGATTTGGGGTCATATTTCTGGGGCTTCCATTTACATATTCTGCCCCATCCCGTCATACAACCGTCGATCTCGAGGATCATATAGCTGGCTTCCGGTGGGAGCTCGAGATCCGGCAGCTTTTGCACCAAGGCTTTGACCTTAGCGACTAAGTCCCAATCTTGGGAATTGCAGCGCTTTTCTCCCGTAGGACTTGTTTTTGTGTATAGTGGCCCGAGTAGAGTTCCCAGATTAGGGATATAGCTTCGGGCGTAGTTCAAGATTTCGAGCCAGGCTCGGAGGCCTTTTGTGGTGGTCAGTTCTTGTTCCTGGAAGTCTGCAATCTTCTTGATGATGTGGGGCTGCAACTTGATTCGTTGATTGCTGAGTACTACCCCCAAGAATTCTACTTCTGAGACTGCTAGCTTCATTTTGGTTGGGCTCAGGATTAGCCCATTGGTTTGGCAAATCTGGAGCTTGACCCGCCGATGTTGTTCATGCTCTGCTTGAGAGAAAGAGAAGACCAGGATGTCATCAATGTATACAGCAATAAAGTCTTCAGTCCCCTTGAAATAATTGTCCATCTTTCGTTGGAACACGACAGGTGCATTTTTTAGGCCAAATGGCATTACGAGCCATTCATAGAGGCCTTCTGGCACCCAGAATGCCGTCCATTCCACGGAGGCAGGATGCATCGCCACTTGATGAAAGCCTGATTTCAGATCAAATTTTGAGTATATGTGGCTTCTGCTTACCTTCCGCAGGATGGTGTTGATCCCGGGCAGGCTGTACTGATCCTTGTTTGTGAGATCATTCAGGCGCCGATAGTTGAAGACCATCCGTTCCTTGCCTTTGATCTCCTGGCCCGTTCGGGGATCAACTGTTGTACCGAAATTCACAATGATCGCAGTGGTGCGATGCCGGCTTTTGCTGGGGCGAATAATGCCAAGATCCAGTAGTGCTTTCACATGCTTTGCATACGTAGCCTTGGCTTGCGGTGTAATGTGCTTTAAGGGCCAGTCTTCAATGGTGAAATCCGGGTTTTTGATGTCCAGGTGGCAGAGCACCTAGTTCTTGGACCAATATTTCAGTGGGTCCTCACCAATGTATCCTTGGCGTCGGAGTTCTTCAAGCAAGGAGCCGACGCTGCTGGTGAAGCTCCGTGATGGCTGTTGGTCCGTTGCGTACTGCACTAGCTCTTGTATTTGAATGTACTCGTCCTCATCTAGGTCCAACTCTTCAATAGCTGCTGCAGTTGGTACAGATGGGAGAGTATGAATTGTAGTAGGAGTATTTGGAGTAGTAGAATGAATACAAGTAGTAGTAGTAGTAGTGGTAAGAATAGTAGTCATAGTAGAACTAGTCATAATAGTAATAGTAGTAGCAATAGTAGTAGTTGTTGTAGTAGAAGTAGCAGTAGGAGTTGTTGTTGTAGTAGTAGTAGGAGTTGTAGTTGTAGAAGTTGTGGGAGTGTTAGGAGGAGTAGGTAGTCATAGAAGTTGTCGGAGAAGGAGGAGGAGGAGGAGGAGTAGTAGTATCGTTAGTATTAGTAGTAGTAGTAGAAGGAGTAGGAATGTTAGTATTAGTAGTAGTAGTAGTAGTAGTAGTAGTAGTAGTGTTAGTATTAGTTGTAGTTGTAGTAGTAGTACTGGTGGCAATTGTACTAGTAGCAGAAAGAGTGGTAGTAGAAGAAGAAGAAGAAGGAGAAGGAGTGTATGTATTAGTAGTAGTAGTAGTGTTAGTATTAGTAGTACTAGTAGCAATTGTACTAGTAGTAGAAGCAGTAGTAGTAGTAGTAGTAGTACTATTAGTAGTAGTAGTAGTAGCAGCAGTAGTAATTGTAGTTGTATTAGTTGTTGTTTTTGTAGTAGTAGCGGTAGTAGTAGTAGCAGTAGTTGTAGTAGGAGTTCGAGCAGGAATAGTAGTAGGAGTAGGGGTAGTAGTAACAGTAGGAGTTGGATTTGGAGTACTTGTTGCAATAGAAGTAGGAGTAGTAGGAGTAGTAGTTGGAGCAGGGCTAGTTGTAGTATTAGGAGTAGTAGTAGACGTTGGAGTTTGATTAGGAGTAGTTGTACAGTAGTTGTAGGGGTAGTAGCAGGAGTAGTAATAGCTGTAGTAGGAGTCGGAGTAGGAATTGTAGTTGTAGTAGTATTAATAGTAGTAATAGTAGTAGTAGTAGTAGTGCTAGTAGTAGTAGGAGTTGGAGTCAGAATAGAAGTGGGAGTAGGGGAAGTAGTAGCAGTATGAGTTGGATTTGGAGTACTTGTTGCAGTAGAAGTAGTAGTTGGAGCAGGGCTAGTTGTAGTAGTAGGAGTATTAGTAGATGTAGGAGTTTGATTAGAGGTAGTTGTAACAGTAGTAGTAGGAGTAGCAGCAGTATTAGGAGTCAGAGTTGGAATTGTAGTAGTAGTACGAGTAGTAGTAGTATTAGTAGTAGTAATAGTAGTAGCAGTAGTAGTAGTGCTAGCAGTAGTGTTAGTAGTAGTAGTAGTAGTAGTAGTAGTAGTAGTAGTAGTAGTAGTAGAAGTTGTTGTAGTAGTTGTAGTAGCAGCTGTAGTAGTAGCAGTATTAGGAGTTGGTGGAGGGATATTAGTAGGAGTTGTAGTAGTTGGAGTAGGGCTAATAGTAGTAGAAGGTGTAGTATTAGTAGAAGGAGTATGAGTAGGAGCTGTCGTAGCAACAATAGTAGGATTAGTAGCTGCAATAGTAGTATTAGTAGTAGTAGTTTTAGTAGTACCACTAGCAGTAGCCATAGTAATAGTAGTAGCAGAAGTAGTAGCAGTTGTAGTAGTAGTAGTAGCAGCAGCAGCAGTAGTAGGAGTGTTTGGAGTAGTAGTATTAGTACGAGTAGTAGTAGTAGTAATAGTTGTAGGAGTAGTAGTAATAGTAGTAGTAGTTGTTGTTGTTGTTGTCGTTGTGGTGGTGGTGGTAGTAGTAGTAGTCATAGTAGGAGTGTAGTGGTAGAACTAATATTAGTAGTAGTAGTAGTTGAAGTTGTACGAGTGATAGGAGTACTAGTAGTAGTAGTAGTAGTAGTAGTAGTAGACTAGTACTAGTAGTAGTAGTAGTATTACTAGTAGTAGTAGCAGTAGCAGTAGCAGCAACAGCAGTAGTAGAAGTTGTAGTAGTAATAGTATCCAAAGTAGTAGCAGCAATAACAGTAGTGGAAGGAGTAGTAGTAGTAGCAGTTGTACCAGTAGTAATGTAGTAGTAGTCTTAGTAGTAGTTGTGGAAGTTGTAGTAGTAGTAGTATTAGCAAGATTAGTAGTGATAGTTCTGGTAGTAGGAGTAGGAGTAGTATTAGTTGTAGTAGTAGTAGTTGTTGTTCCAATTGTACTAGTTGTAGAAGTAGTAGTAGTAGTAGTAGTGGTAGTAGTGGTGGTGCTAGTAGTAGTAGTAGTAATTATAGTAGAAGTAGTTGTTGCTGCTATAGTTGTGGGAGTATTAGCAGTAGTAGCAGTAGGAGTTGTTGCAGTAGTAGTAGGCAAAGTAATAGTTGGAGTAGGGGTAGTAGTCGTTGTAGGAGTAGTAGTAGTAGTAGTTGGAGTTTGATTAGGAGTAGTTTTTACAAAAGTAGTAGGAGTAATTGGATTAGTAGAAGTAGCAGTTGTACGAGTCAGAGTAGGAATAGTAGTAATAGTTGCTGTAGTAGTAGTAGTACTAGCAATTATATTAGTATTAGTAGTGCTAGTAGTAGTTGTAGCAGTAGGAGTAGGAGTAGTAGTAGTAATAGTAGTAGTAGTAGTTGTTGTTGTTGTTGTTGTTGTAGGAGTTGTAGTAGCAGCAGTAGTAGTAGCAGTAGTGGAGATGGGTAGTGGTAGAGTTGGAGTTGGGTAGTAGTAAGAGTTGTAGTAGTTGGAGTAGGGGTTGTAGTAGTGGTAGGAGTAGCACTAGCAGAAGGAGT
>RXID01002537.1:0-55907 GCA_005019695.1 Trichopus zeylanicus subsp. travancoricus | reverse complement strand
TTACTACTGCAGCAATTGCTACTGCTGCTACTGACACTACTATTACTTCAACAACTTCTACTACTGCTACTACTGCAACTTCTACTACTACCATTATTACAACTATTACTACTGCTACTTATATAACTACTACTACTGCTATAACTAATACTACTGCTAGTACAACTACTGCTACGACTACTACTACAGCAGGTACTACAGATACGATTGATACTACTACTTCTGTAGGTGCTACTGCCACTACTAGTAGCAGTAGCAGTAGTAGTGGTTGTAATGGTAGTAGTATTATTAGTTGTAGCAGTAGTAGCAGTAGCAGTAGTAGTTGTTGTAGGAGCAGTAGTAGTAGTAGTCTTTGTACTACTACTACTGCTACAACAAATCTACAAAGACTACTACTAATACTACTACTACCACTACTACTACTACTACTACTAGAACTACTACTACTTCTACTGATACTGCTGCTACTATAACTGGTACTACTACTACTTCTACTACTACTGGTACAGTTGCTGCTACTACTAGTACTATTGCTACTTCTGCTACTACTGCTGCTACTACTATTGTTGTTACTACTACTACTACTACTTCTATGACTACAATTGTTGCAGCTGTTCCAACTACTACTACTACAACAACTAGTGCTATTGCTACTACTGCTACTACTAATACCAGTTCTATTGCTACTGCTACTACTGTTGTAGCTACTCCTATGTCTACCACTGGTGCTACTACTAATACTACTGTTAGTGATACTACTACTATGACTGTTACTAGAACTACTCCTACTGCAACTAAGGCTATTGCTGCTCCTACAACAGCTGCTACTTCTAGCATTGCCACCACTACTAGTATGACAACAAGTACTACTACTACCGCTATAACTGCTATAACTATTACTATTGCTACTAGTACTGCTACTATTATTACTACGTCTACTGCTACTATTGCTAGTATTGCTCTAACTACTACCACTGTTGCTACTGCTTCTGCTGCTACTCTGCCTACTACTTCTGCTACTACATCTATTACTGTTGCTACTACTAATGCTATAACTACTGCTGCTACTACTACTATTACAATTACTACTGCTACTAATACTGCTACTACTATTGCTACTGCTACTACTACTGCTAGTGCAACTACTACTTCTGTTACTAGTAATACTACTACTTCCTCTACTACAAGTACCAATGCTACAACTACTACAGCTACTACTACCACGACTACTACTACAACTACTGCTACTACTACTACTGCTGCTACTATTACTACCACTGTTGCAATTGCTACTACTGCTACTACCAACACAACTAGTATAACAACGACTACTACTACTACTACTAATACTACTATTAGTACTACTACTTCTTCTGCTCCTACAGCTACTACTACTACTACTCCTACAACAACTACTACTGCAACTGCTACTACTGCTACAACTAATGCTACTGCTAGTACAACTACTGCTATGGCTACTACTACTATACCTACTACAACTACAACTAATACTACTACTTCTACTGGTACTATTACCACTACTACGAGTGCTACTGCTGCTACTACTACCATAATTATTACTGCTGCTACTACTACTACTGCTGTTGCTATTGTTATCTCTGCTACTGTTGCTACAACATCTGCTAAGACTACTTCTAATACTATTATGACTACTAGTACTACTACTACTACTAGAACAACTACTACGTCTGCTAATACTGCTGCTACTACAACTAATACTACTGCTACTTCTACTGCTACTGCTACAGTTGCTGCTACTACTAGTACTATTGCTGCTTCTGCTACTATGGCTACTACTACTATTGTTGTTACTACTACGACTACAACTGCTGCAGCTATTCCAACTACTACTACTGCTGCTGCTAGTACTATTGCTGCTCCTGCTACTAATACTACTAGTTCTATCGCTACTACTACGACTACTGCAACTACTATCGTAGCTACTCCTATAGCTACTACTACTGCTACTACTACTATGGCTAGTGCTACTACTACTAATATTGCTCCTACTACTAAGACTGCTACTAGCACTACTCCTACTACTACTAATATTGTTGCTGCTCCTGCAACTGCATCTACTACTACCACTGCTACCACTACTAGTATGACAACAACAACTACTACTGCTACTTCTGCTCTAAAACTACTGCTGCTGCTGTTGCCACTTCTGTCGCTACTACGCCACTACTACAACAACTACTGCTACTACTATAGTTACTATTAATTCCATTACTACTGTTGTTGCTACTACTACTATAATTACTACCGCTACTACTTATGTTACTACTAATACTACAACTGCTTCTACTACTAGTACCAATGCTACTAGTACTACTGCTGCAATGACTATTACTACTACTTCCCCAAGTTCAACTACTTCTACAACTATTACTACTACTGCTATGACTGCTTTTACAATAACTACTACTGCTACTGCTACCGCGACTACTACTACTATTACTACACCTTCTACTACAACTATCGCTACTATTGCTTCTGCGTCAACTACTATTACAATTAATACAACTATTATAACTACTGCTACCACTACTCTAATTACTACTACAACAACTACAACAACTACTTCAACTACTGCAGGAGCAACAACAAAAACTACCACTACACTACTACTTCTATTGCTACTATTACAACTCCTAGTACTACTACTACTACTATTACTTCGCTTACTACTACTGCTATTGCAACTGCTACTACAACTACTACAACTGTTACTACTACATCTTCTACTACTATTACTACAACTGCTCCTTCTGCGACCACCACTACTTCTACAAGTACTACTTCTACTACTATTGCTATTGCCACTAATACTACTGCTATTGCCACTAATACTACTTCTACTGCTACTACTCCTACTATTGCCACTAATACTACTACTATTACTGCTTCTACTGCTACTACTGCTACTACTACTACTACAACAATAACAACAACAACTACTGCTACTACAATTACTACTACTACTTCACCTACTACTATTATTACTACTGCTTCTACTACTGCTACCACTACTATTGCTACTACTAGTACTACTACTACTGTTACAACGACTACTCCTAGAACCACCACTACTACTAATACTATTACTGCTACTATGACTATTCTTACCGCTACCACTCTATTTCTCCTACTACTACAACTAACGCTATTATTACGACTATTGCTACTACTACTATTACTACTACTACTACTACTACTACTACTACTTCTTCTGCGATTTCTACTACAACAACTACTACAACTACTACTCCTCCTCCTCCTCCTCCTCCTACTACTACTACTACTACTATTACTACTACTATGCTTGCTACTACTATTACTACTACTAATACTTCTGCTACTCTTACGACTACTACTACTACTACTGCTACTACTACTGCTGCTGCTGCTACTTTTACTGCTACAACTATTGGTACTACTACTACTACTAGCACTCCTACTAGTCCTTCTACAACTACTATTATTACTTCTACTACTACAACTACAGCTACTACTACTACTACTAGCACTCCTATTACTCCTTCTACAACTACTATTATTACTTCTACTACTCGACTACAGCTACTACTACTACAAATAACGCTACTAATACTGTTACTGCTGCTGCTGCTACTATCGCTACTTTTGCTACCACTGCGACTACTGCGATTACAGCCACCACTACTGCTACTACTACTAAAGCAATTGGCACTGATGCTACTGCTACTACTACTTTTACACCTACTGCGGCGACTGCTACTACTGCTACTACTGCTACTACCAACACAACTAGTATAACAACGACAACAACTACTACTACTGCTATTACTACTATAACTATTACCACTACTACAAGTACTACCACCACTACCACTACTGCTAACATAACTACAACAACTACTTGTACTACTATAGCAACAATAATAGCAACTACCACGACTAGAAGTACTATTACTACTACTACTACTACAACTGCTCCTAAGGCGACTACCACTGCTAATACTACTACTCTATAGCTACTAGTACTACTTCTACAACTACTACAACTACTGTTGCTTCTACAACAATTCTACTACAATTGATACTACTACAATAACAACTACTACGACTACAACTACTACTAGTGCTACAACTATCACGCCTAATACTACTACTGTTGCAACTATAGTTACTGCTTCTGCTACAACTACTATAACTATCACTACAACAACTACTATGACTTTTACAACTATAACTAGATATATTACTGCTACAGCACCTTATACTGTCACTACTGCTACTACTGCGGTTACTACTACTACTGCTACTACTGCTACTAATTCTACTGCTACAACAATTACCACCACAACTACTACTACTACTACTATTGCTTCTACTACTATTTCGCCTAATACTACTACTATTGCTACTTGTACTACTACAACTGCTACTACTGTTGCTATTGCTACTGCTACAACTAGTACTAGTACTATTACTGCTACTACTGCTACTATTCCCACTAATACTATTACTACTATTACTGCTTCCACTGCCACCACCATTACTACTACTAGTATTGTGACTATTACTTCTATTACTGCTACCATTACGACTGCAACTACTACTTCTACGACTACTGATACTCCAACTACTTGCCATGCTACAATTGCTACTGCTACTACTACTGCTCCTACTTCTACAACTGCTACTACTACTACTACTACTACTACAACTACTTCTACTGCTAGCGCTACTACTGAAATTGCTACTATAAGTAATACTACAACAACAACTACTAGTACTATTTCTAATACTTCTACTACGGCTATTGATTCAACAACTAATACAACTACTATTACTAATGCTGCTACGGCTGCTCCTACTACTACTACCACTACTACTACTGCTACTACTACTACTACTACTACTACTACTACTACTACTATTACTACTACTACTACTACGAGTACTACTACTACTACTACAACAACAACAACTACTACTACTACAGCTACTACTACTACTACTATAGCTACTACTACTACTACTAATAATAATAATAATAATAATAATAATAACAACAATAGTACTACTTTTACAACTACTATCGCAACAACTGCTACTAATAGTACTACTTCTACAACTACTACTGCTGCTACTACAATTATTGCTCCTAAAACTACAACTAATACTGTTGCTACTACTTCTCCAACAACTGCTACTACTGCTACAACTACTGCTATAGCTACTACTACTACTTAACTACTACTACTACTTCTATTACAACAACTGCTGCTACAGCTACTGCTACTTCTACTACTACCACAACTACTACTATAGCTACTGTTGCTACTACTTCTACTACTACTACTCCTGCTGCTACTCCAACTACTTCTCATACTACTATAGCTACTACTACTACTACTTCTCTTACTACTACTACTTTTATTGCAACTGCCGCTACTACTACTGCCACTGCTTTTATTACTACTACTACTACTACTACAACTACTACTACTACTTCTTTTATTCCTACAGCTACTACTATGACTATTACTACTACTGCTACCGCTACTACTGCAACTTCTACTACTAGTACCATTGCTACAACTACTGTTGCTGCTACAACTATTACTACTACTTCCCCTAATTCTACATCAACAACTACTACTACTTCTACCCCATCTGCTATTACTGCTACTACAACTATTACTACTACTACAACTACTATGACAACAACAACCCCAACAACTATAACTACAACTATTACTACAACAACAACAACAACAAAAACAACAACTACTACTACTACTACTACAAATATTACTACTAGTGCTACTACTTATACTGTTCCTACAGCTACTACTACTAGTACTACTGCTACTACTTTTACTACAACTACTTGTAGTACTACTACTACTACTACTACTTCGACTATAGCCACTACGACTACTGCTTCTGCATTACTACTTCTATTACCATGACCATTGCTACTGCAACTACTGCCACTACTGCTATGACTACTATTATTACTACTACTACCTCATTTGCTACTACCGCTACTACTACAGCCACTACAACTAGTCTTACTACTACTACTGCTACAACTGCTATTTTCATGCTACTACTACTGCTGCTAAGACTACAACTATGACTAGTATTGCTACCACTACTCCTATTACTTCAGCTACAGCAACTATTGCTCCTAAAAATTCTACTACTACTACAACTGCTGCTATTGCTACTACTACTATAGCTATTACTGCCGCTACTCATATTACCACTACTTCAGCTACTACTGCCGCTACTCATATTACCACTACTTCAGCTACTACTACTACTACTACTTCTGCTCCTACTACTCCTACTACAATAGCTACTTCTTTGACTACTACTACTACTACTACTACTTTGAATACTACTTCTACTAGAACTTCCACCACTGTTGCTGCAGTTAATGCTACTACGGCTAGCACTACTACTACTACAACTACTACTACAAGTACTACTATTTCTACTCCTACTCCTACAGCTGCTGCTCGTGCAGCGCTATTACTACTACAACCATTGCTACTACTGCTACTAGTACTTCTCTTAACACTACTACTACTGCTACTGCTACTATAATTACTACTATTGCTACTACTACAGCTACTATTACTACTATTGCAACTACTGCTGCTACTACTGCTGCGGCTACTACTACTACTACTACCAATATTACTAGTACAATTACTACTACTACGGCTACATCCGCTACTGCTACTACTACTGGTACCACAGCTACTACTGCTGCTACTATGACTACTACTACAAATGCCACTAGTATCACTACTACTACTGCTACTTCTACTGCTACTACCTCAACTACAACTACTACTACTGTTGCTGCTGCTACAATAACAACTACTACTGTTACTACTACTACTACTACTACTATTACTACTACTGTTGCTGCTACTGCTGCTACTAATACTACTGCAACTACTTTTGCTGCTGCTACTATTGCTGCTACTGTTACTACCACTACTACTACTACTACTGTTACTAAAAACTACTACAACTGCTACTTCTACTACTATTACTGCTACTGCTACTACTACTACTACTATGACTACTACTACCATCACCACTACGGCTACTATTGCTATTACTACCACTATTGCTACTCCGGCTACTACTAATACTACTACAGCGGCTACTACTACTACTACGACGGTAACTGTTACTTCCACTACTACTACAACTACTGCTACGACCACTGCAACTTCAACTGCTTTTGCAAATACTATTACTACTACTATTACTACTATAGCATCTACTACTGCTACTACTGCTCCTGCTGCTGCTTGTACTACTATGACGAAAAATGCAACTACTACTATTACACCTATAACTACTACTACTCCTGCTACTATTGCTGCTTTTACTGCTACTGCTAGTACCATTACGGCAACTACAACTACTACTACATCAACTACAACTACATCATCTACTACTACTTCTATTACTACTTCTACTACTTCTCATACTAATGCTACTACTACTACTACTCCTACTAATAATACTACTACTACTACTCTTACTCCTACTACTACTATTGCTACTACTGCTACTACTGCAACTACTACTACTACTATTGCCACTGCTAGTACTTCTATTTCTACTACTACTACTACTGCTACTGCCGCTAATACTGCACCTGCTTCTACTACCAATGCTACTACATCTTTCACTACTACTACTACTACTACTACTATTACTAATACTTCTGCTACTACTACTACTTCAACAACTATTACAATTGCTACTGCTGCTGCTACTTCGACTACTACTACAACCACTTCCACTAGTTCTGCTACTACTATGACTTCTAGTATAACTACGACTACGACTAGTACTACTACTATTACTACTACAAATACTGCTACAACTACAACTACAATTGCTACCACGACTTCGATTACTACTAGCATGACTACTGCTACTATTGCTAATACTGCTACTACTACTAGTACTGCTACTTATGATATTACAACCACTACTACCACTACTACTAACACGACTACAACTACTATTGCTACTACTACTGCTACTGCTCCAACAACCATAACTACTGCTGTCGCTACTACTGCTACTACAATGACAACTACTACAGTGAATACAACTACTATTGCTACTACAACTAGTATTGTTACTATTACTACTACTGCTACAATTGCTTTTGCAATAACTGCTACTACTGCTGCTGCTGCAGCTACTACAATTATTACTACTATTGCTACTACTACTACGATTACTAAAACTGCCACTACTACTACAATTACTACAATTGCTACTATTAGTACTACTACTATGATTACTACTACTGCTACTGCTACTACTACTACTACTACTACTGTTACTGCTACTATTAATAGTACTACAATTAATACTACTACAATTACTGCTACTATTACTACTTTGACTACTTCTACAAATACTATAACCGCTACTACTATTATTATTACTACTACTACTATTACTATGACTACTACTTCTTCTATTGCTAGTTTTACTACTATTGCTAATGCCACTACTAATACTACTACAACTTCTCCTACAATAACAACTGCTACTACTTCTCCTACTACTACTAGTGCTACTACTAGTTCTGCTACTATTGCTACTACTACTACAACTAGTACTAGTACTACTACTACTACTTCTACCATGGCTACTGCTACTACTACTACTACTACCACTACCACTACTAGTATTGCTACTGCTACCGCTACAATGACTACTTATCATACTACTACTACTTTTGCTTATACAACTACTACTCCTACAAATTCTACAGCTACTACTTCTATTACTACTGCTACTACTACCCTTGCTACTACTACTACTACTGCTGCTATTGCTGATACAACAACTACTACTTCTACTACTGCTACTTCTACTACTGCTACTACTGCTACTACTACTACTGCCACCACTTTCGCTAATACGATAACTTGTCATACTACTACTATTACTACTACTACCGCTACTACTACTACTACAACTACTACTTCAACTACTACTACTACTCCTCCTACTACAACTACTGTTGCTACCGTAACAGCTACTACAGCTGCTGCTACTGATACGACTGGTACTAATGCTACTACTACTGCTACTACTGAAGCTGTAGACACTGTTTCAACTGCAACTACAACAACAACTCCTACTGCTACTACTACTAGTAGTTTTACAAATCTGAATACTCCTGTTGTTACTAATACTGCTACTACTACTGCTACTACTACCACTACTACTATTGCTACTACTTCTACTACTACGGCTGTTACTGCTATTGCTACCAATGCTACTACTTCTTCTACAACTACAACTCTTTCTACTACTTTTACTACTACTACTACTATTATTTCTCATACAACTACTACTGCTGCTGCTACTACTACTACTACTCTTGTAGCTACTACTGCTATTGCTATTACTATTTCTACCACTACTACTACTACTGCTACAACTGCTACAGCTATTATGACTCTTACTACTACTACTCTACAACTATTATTATGCCTCCATGACTATTACTACTACTCCTACTAGTACGACTACTACTACTACAACTATAATTACTTACTATTACTACTACAACAACTACTACTACTGATGCTCCTACGACTCGTACTACGACTACAAATAATTCTACTACTATTACTACAACTACTACAACACCAACTACTACTATTACTCTAACAACTACAATTACTACTACTATTACTATGACTACTACAACTACTCCAACTACTACTGCTGCTGCTCCTACTACTATTACTTCTACTACTACTTCCACCACCACCACCACTACTACTACTACACTTACAACTATTATTACTACTACTACTGCTGCTACTGCTATTGCTTCTACTACTACTACTGCTTTTGCTAGTACAACTCCTTGGACAACTACTACTTTTGCAATAACTACTACTGCTACTACCTCTACTGCTACTAATGCTACTACGATGATGACTACTACTGTTGGTACTACTCCAGCTACTACTACTACTTCTGCTACCACTACTACTACTACTACTATTACTACTGTTGTTACTACTATAGCCACCATGACTAATGCTACTTTTGCTACTACTACCACTTTTGCCACTACAACTACTGCTACTACTTCTACTCATTCTTCTCCTACTAGTACAATTAGTACTACTAGTACTACTACTCCTACCAAAACTCGTGCTACTATTATTACTATTACTACTATTCCTGCAATAGCAACCAATACTACAACTTCGGTTGCTACAACAACTAGTACTACTACTACTTCTACTACTACTACTGCTGCTGTTGCAACAACTGCTCCTACTACTACTCCAGCTACTACAACTTCTACTACTACTACTACTATAAATAGTCATACTATTGCTGCTGTTACTACTACTACAACAACTACTACTACTATTACTACTACTGCTACTTCTTCTGTTGGTTGTACTGCTGCTACTACTACAAATGCTAATAAAAGTACTAGTAATATTGTAACAAGTACTACTACTATTGCTATTGCTCTACTGCTAATACAACTACTACTAGTACAACAACTACAACTACTACGACTTCCACTACTACTACTATAACTATAGCTACTACTCCTACTATAATAATAAAAAGAACAACAATAACTACTATTGCTACTGCTACTGCTACTATTACTACTACTGCTACTACTACCACAACTACTGCCACTACTGCTGCTACTACTATTGCTTCCACCATAAAAACAATAACTACTACTACTGCAACTACTGCAACAACAACAACAACTACTACTACTGCTCCTTCTGCATTGCTACTAGTACAACTACAACTACTGCGGCTTCTACTCCTATGACTTATACAACTACTGAGGCTTCTATAATAACTACTACTGCTATTGCTACCACGACTACTATAGCTGCTACTACACCTTTTACTACAACTATCGCTACTATTACTTCTGATTCTACTACTATTATTACTACTACTACAATTGCAGCTACTGCTACTACTACCATAATTACTATAACAACTACTTCAACTATTGCAGGAGCAACAACAAAAACTACCACTACACAACTAGTACTATTACTACTACTACTACTACTAGTACTACTACTACTACTATTGAAACTGTTGGTGCTACTACAAGTAGTACTACTATTACGACTACTACAACTATTGCTACTATTGCTGCTACTACTATCACTAATACTGCTACTAATAGTACTACTTCTACAACTATTTCTACGACACCTACTACTACTACTTCTACTACATCTCCTACAACTGCTTCTACTGCTCAGCTACTACTGCTACAACTACTGCTATAGCTACTACTACTACTACTATTACGATACTACAACAACAACAACTACTACTACTACTACTACTACAACTACTACTGCTACTACTACTACTACTACAACTACTACTGCTACTTCTACTACTACCACAACATCTACTACTACTACCACTACTTCTTCTACTACTACTAGTACTACTGCTACTGCTACTCCAACAACTTCTCATACTACTACAACTACGACTACTACTGTTGTTGCTATTACTAGTACTTCTTCTTCTCCTCCTACTACTACTAGTACTACTACTTATATTACTAATGCTGCTACTTCTACTGCTACTACTTCTCCTACTATTACTGCTACTACTTCTACTACTAATGCTGCTACTATCGCTACGAATGATGCTACTACCACTATTACTATTGCTACTACTGCTACTACTGCTACCACAACTATGAATGGTACGGTTGCTACTACTGAGAAAACTTTTACTATAACTAATACTTCTACTACTAATATTGCTATTACTTCGGCTACTGCTGCTATAACTTTTACTATGACTACTACTACTACTACTGCTACTACGACTGCTAGACTACTACTGCTACTGCTGACACTACTGCTACTCTACTACTATTGATACTACTGTTATTGCTACTAGTACTACTCCTACTACAACTGCTATAGTTTCTACTACTGCTACTACTACTGTTGCTAGTACTACTACTACTACTATTGTTGTTACTAAATCTACTTCGGCTGCTGCTACTGCTACAACTACAACTACACGTACTACTGCTACTCCTATTACTACTACTGCTAATGCTATTCCTACGACTATGACTGCCACTACTACTGCCGCGGCTAATACTACAGCTACCACTACTGCTACTACTACTATCATAAGTACTACTACTACTACTATTGCTGCTACTGCTACCGCTACTACTAGTACTACTCCTACTACTACTAATATTGCTACTTCTCCTACAACAACTACTAATACTTCTGCTGCTTCTGGTCCAGCAACTACCACTACTAGTTCGACAACTACTATAGCTGCTACAAAGGATGCTACTACTTGCATACTACTAATTGTACAACTAGTACCACTACTACTGCTACTGCTACTACTGCTACTACTGCTACTACTACTACTGCTATTGCTACTGCTACTACAGCCACTACGGCTACTACTACTACTACTACTATTACTACAACAACAACTACTACTACTATTACTAATACAACAACAGCTACTACTATTACCACTACAACAACTACTACTACTATTACTATACAACAACAACTACTACTATTACTACTACAACAACAACTACTACTATTATTACAATAGCTACTACTGCTCATGCTAATACTACTACTGCTACTACTAATAATACTACCACTACTACTACTACTTTTGCTACAACTACTGCTCCTACAATTACTATTGTTTCACTGCTACTACTGCTACTACTAGTACTACTATCGCCCCTGCAACTACTTCTACTTCTAGTACTACTACTGCTGCTTCTACCACTACTGCTGCAACTCCTACACTTGCTACTACTATCACTGCTACAACGTCTTCCATTGCTTCTATTACTACTACTAACACTAATACTTCTACTACTGCTACTACTGCAATAACTGTTACTATTGCTACTACTGCAGCTACTGCTAGTACTACAACAACCACTTCCACTATTTCTGCTACGACTCTGACTTTTAGTACAACTACGACTACAACTAGTACTACTACTGCTACTACTACAACTATAATTGTGACCACGACCTCTATTACTACTAGCACCACTACTGCTACTATTACTACTACTATCGCTACTTATGATACTACCACCACTACTACTACCATTGCTGCTGCTACTACTACTACTGCTACTACTACCAGAACTACTGCTACTATAGCTACTGCAACAACAATGACTACTACTACAGTGAATACTACTACTACTGCTACAACTGCTACTACAACTAGTACTCTTACATTTACTACTACTATTGCTTTTGCTACTATTGTTATTGCAATAACAACTACTACTTCTGCTGCTACTGCTACTATAATTACTACTACTGCTACTACTACTATTATAATTACTACAACTGCTACTACTACTACAATTACTACAACTGCTACTACTAGTACTACTACTACGATTACTACTACTGCTGCTACTACAACTACTACTTCTACTAGTGTTGCTACTACTATCCATACTACTGCGATTACTATTACTACTATTACTACTACTACTTCTACTACTACTTCTACTAATACTACTACCACTGCTACTACTACTACTACAACAACAACTACTACTTCCCAAACTATGACTAGTCCTACTACTACTTCTACTACTTTTGATACTACTACTACTACTACTACTACTACTACTACTACTACGACTTCTACTACTTCTACCATGGCTACTACTAACACTAGTAATACTACTTCTATTACTACTGCTACTACTGCTACTACAACTAATACCACTGCTAGTACTACTACTGCTACCGCCACAACGACTACTTATCGTACTACTACTACTTTTGTCAATACAACAACTACTACTATTATTACATCTATAGCTACTACTACTACTACAAATTCTACAGCAATAACTTCTATTACTATTGCTACTACTACCCCAACTTCTACTACTTCTACTACTGTTATTGTTGATATAACAACTACTACTTCTACTACAGCTACTACGACTATAATTACTACTGCTACCACTATTGCTACTATAACTACTTATCAAACCCCTCCTACTAAGGCTACTAGTCCTACTGCGATTGCTACTACCTCAACTACTACTACTCCTACTGCGATTGCTACTACTTCAACTACTACTACTACTCCTACTACTACTACTACTACTATTGCTGCTACTACTGATACGACTGGCACTATTGCTACTACTACAATAGCTACTACTACTACTACTATTAACGCTGCTACCATTGTTGCAATTACAACTACAACTGCTGTTACTTTTGCTACTACTACAGTTGCAACTGCGACTACTACTACTACTACTACTACAAATTCGAATACTATTGTTGCTACTAATACTGCTACTACTACCTCTACTACTACTGCTGCTACTGCTACAACTACTACTACGGTTGCGGCTACTATTGCTGCTAATGCTTCTATTGCTTCTACAACTACAACTCTTACTACTACTTCTACTACTACTACTATTATTATTTCTACTACTACTCTTGCTGCTGCTTTGGCTGCTACTACTACTTGTACTACTACTACTACTACTATTCTAGCTACTACAACTACTGCTACAACTATTTCTACTACTACCGCTACAACTACTACAACTATTAATACTCCAACTACTACTACTACTACAATAACTATTACTATGCCTACTATGAATACTACCACTACTCCTACTAGTACGACTACTACTACTACTACTATAATGACTTACTATTACTACTACTATTCCTACTACTACTGATGGTCCTATGACTAGCACTACTACAAATACTTCTACTACTACTACTACAACTAATACAACAACTACTACTAGTATTACTCCACCTACTACAACAATAACAATAACAACAACAACAACAACTACTACTACTACCACAACTACTACTACCCCAACTACTACTATTACTACTACTTCTACTACTACTACCACCACCACTACTCCTACTACTACTCCAACTCCTACTACTACTATGACTTCTACTAGTAGCAGTACTACTACTGCTGGTACTACTACTACTACCACCACCACCACCACCACCACTACTACTACTCTTACAACTACTAGTACTACTGCTACTAATGCTACCACTATTACTACTACTACTATTGTTGCTTTTGCTAGTACTACTCCTACCACAACAACTACTACTATGACTATTGCTACAATTGCTACTCCAACTATCGCTACTACTACAACCGCTACTTCTACTAATGCTACTACGACTATGACCACTGCTGCTAGTACTACTCCTGCTACTTCTACTACTTCTACTACCACTTCTACTATACTATTACTACCTCTACTGCTACTACTATAGCCACGAGGGCAAATGCTACTTTTGCTACTACTATGACTACCGCTACTACTACCACTTTTGCCACTACAACAACTGCTACTTCTGCTACTAATTCTTCTACTACTAATACAACTAGTACTACTTGGACTACTATAATTGCTACCATAACTCTTGCTACTATTATTACTGCTCCTACAACAACTACTAATACTACTACTACTACAACAATAATAATAACTACTACTATTGTACTAATATTATGACTACTACTAATACTGGTACTAATCCTGTAACTGCTACTACTCCTTCTGCTACTTCTGCTACTACTACTACTACTTCTGCTGCTACTTCTACTCCTATGAATTATACTACTGCTACTACTAGCACTACTACTAATGTTACTATTGGTGCTACTCCTCCAACAGCAACCACTATGATTGTAATAGTTCCTACTACTTCTGCTACTACTATTGGTACTACTCCTGCAATAGTTCCTGCTGCTTCTACTATAATGACTTATACTACTACTACTACTACCCCTGCTACTACTACTGGTACTACTCCTGCAACTATAACTACTATGACTGCAGCAGCTCCTACTACTACTGCTGCTACTGCTACTACTACTATTGCTAATACTACTACTACTACAACTGTGTCTACTACTACTACTGTGGATACTACTACTGTAGCTACTACTCCTAATTCTACAACTACTACTAATACTACTACTGCTACTACTATGGCAACTGCCACTACTACTGCTACTATTACTACAACTACTACTACTATGGCAACTGCTACTACTACTACTACTATTGCTACTACTACTATGACTATAACTACTACTACTGGTACTACTTCTGCAACTACTACTACTATTCCTGCTAGTACTGAGACTACAACTATTCCTACTACATCTACTACTATGACTACTACCAGTACTGCTGCAGCTGCTAGAATGGCTACTACTGCTATTACTATGACTATTGCTTCCACTATTGCTTCTACTACTGTGTTACCACTACTATTACTACTAATACAACTACTATGCTACTACTGTTTCTACTTTTACTATAGTAACTTTTTGCTATTATTTTTGCTACTACTTTTACTACTTATTCTGCTACCACTTATGCAACTACTAATGCTACTACTACTACTACTATGACTACTACTACTATTGCTAATACTACCACTACTACAACTACTATTACTTTTACAACAACTACTACTACAACTACTACTATTGCTACTATAATTTATGCTACAAGTAGTACTACTATTGATACTACTACTACTACTATAACTACTACTACCGCTACTATAATTTGTGCTACAAGTAGTACTACTATTGATACTACTACTACTACTATAACTACTACTACTACTACTACTAATGCTACTACTACTACTATGACTACTACTACTACAACTATAACTACTACTACTTCGACTACTATTACTACTACTGCCACTATGATTACTATACTATTCCTGTGACTAACACTACTACTGCTACTACAATTGCAACCATAATCATGACTACTATAGCTGGTACTACTACTACTTTTGTGGCTACTACTATAAAGTAGTAGTAGTAACAATAGTAGTAGTAGTAGTGGCAGTTGCTATAGTTCCAGCAGCAGTAATAGTAGTAGGAGTAGCAGTTACAGTAGTGGTAGCAATAGTACTAGTAGAAGTAGTAGTTGTTGAAGTAATAGCAACAGTAGTAGTAGAAATAGTAATAACTGAAGTAGCAATAGTAGTAGTATTAGTGGTCGTAGTAATAGTAGTAGCAGTAGTTGTAGTTGCATTAGTCGTAGTAGTACTAGTAGTAGAAGCAGTAGTTGCAGCAGTGGTAGCAACAACAACATTAGTAGTAGTGGAGGTAGCAGCTATAGCAATAGTAGTAGTAGTAGTAGTAGTAGTAGTAGTAGTAGTAGTAGTAGTAATAGTTGTAGAAGCAGTAGATGTAGTAATCAATAGCAGCAACAACATTAGTAGTAGTGGTAGTAGTGGTTGTTGTTGTAGGAATAGTAGTAGTAGTAGTAGTAGTTGCAATAGTAATAGTAGTAGAAGTAGTAGTGCTATTAGTAGAACTAGTAGCCATAGTAGTTGTAGTAGCAGTTGGATCGATTGTAGTAGTCATAGCAATAACACTATTTATGGTAGTTATAGTAGTAACAGTAGTACCAGCAATAATAGCAGCAATAGTAGCAAAAGCAGTAGTAGTGTGTACTAATAGTAGGATTAGTAGTTGTAGCAGTAGTGGTAGTTGCTACAGGAGCAGCAGTAGCTGGAGTTATAGTAGTAGTAGTAGTTGCAGCAGCAGTACTAGTAGTAGCAGTAGCAGTTGTGATAGTGGTAGCAATATTACTAGCAGAAATAAAACTTGTAGAAGTTGTAGCAATAGCAGTAGTAGTAGTAATAATAGAAATAGCAATAGTAGTAGTATTAGTGGTAGTAGTAGTAGCAGCAGTAATGGTTGTATTAGTAGTAGTAGTAGTAATAGTGGTAGAAGCAATAGTTGCAGAGGTAGTAGCAGCAACAGCATCAGTAGCTGTGGTAGTAGAAGCTACAGCAGTAGTAGTTGTAGTGGTGCTGCTAGTATTAGTAGTAATAGTAGTAGAAGCAGTAATTATAGCAGTCATAGTAGCAGCATCATTAGAAGTAGATTTAGTAGCAGCTATAGTAGCAGCAGCACCAGTAGCATCCGTAGTAATAGTAGTAGTACTAGTAGCAGTAGCAGTAGTAGTACTAGCAACAGCAGCAATAGTAGTGGTAGTACTAGCAGTTGTAGTAGTAGTAGTAGTAGTAGTAGCAGCAGTAGTAGTAATAGTAGCAGTACCGGTAGTAGGAGTAGTAATAGTGGTAGTAGTAATGGTAGTTATAGTAGTATTAGTAGCAGTAGTGGTAGTAGCAGCAGTAGCGGTAGTACTAGTAGTAGCAGTCATTGCAACAACAACATTGGTAGTATCGATAGCAATTCTAGTAGAAGTAGTAACAGTAGTATGAGCAAAAGTAGTAGTTATACTAGTAGTAGCAATCATAGTAGTAGTAGTAGTAACAATAGCGACAATAATAGTGGTAGTATTAGTAGTAGTAGTGGTAGTAGTATTAGTAGCAGAGTTGTTGTTGCGGTTGTGGTAGAAGCAATATTAGTTGAAGCAGCAGTATTTGTAGTTGTAATAGCAATAGCTGTAGTATTAGATGTAGTCATAGTACTAGTAGTAGTAGTAGTACTAGTAGTAGTACGAGTTGAAGTAGGATTAGTCGTGGCAGTAGTAGTAGTAGTATTAGGAATAATAGTAATAGGAGTAGTTGTAGTAGCAGTCGTAGTATTAGGAGTATGAATAGGAGTAATCGTAGTAGTAGTTGTTGTTGTTCTTGTTGTAGAAGTAGTTGTAGGAGTAGTAGTTGCAGTAGTAGTAGTAATAGGAGTAGTAGTAGTTGTTGTAGTAGTAGTTGCAAAAGTTGTAGCAGTAACAGGAGAAGTTGTAGTAATAGTAGTTTTAGTAGTAGTAGAGATAGTAGTAGCAATAGTAGTTGTAGTAGTAGTAGTGGTGGTAGTAGTATTAGTAGTTGTAGTAAATGTGGTAGTACTAATAGTAGTCATGGTAGTAGTACCAGGAGGAGGAGGAGGATGTGGAGGAGCAGTAGTGGTTGTTGTAGCAGCAGTAGTAGTAGTAGAAGTAGAAGTAGTAGTATTAGTAATAGATGTAGTAGTAGTAGCTGCAGTAGTAGTAGTAGTAGTAATAGTAGGAGAAGTAGTAGTAGCTATAGCAGTAGTAAGAGTATAGTAGCTGCAGCTATAGTATTAGAAGCAGTAGTTGTGGTAGTAGTCGTTGTAGTTGTGGTAGTAGTAGTGCCAGGAGTTGTAGTTGTTGTAGTAGTAGTAGGAATAGTTGTCGTACTAGTAGTTGCAGTAGTAGTAGTATTAGTAGTAGTTGTAGTTATTGTTATAATAGTAGTAGTAGTAGACGTTGGAGTAGGGGTAGTAGTAGTAGTAGGAGTTGCACTAGGAATTATAGTAGCAGTAGTGGTAGTAGCAGTTCGAGTAAGAGAAGTAGCAATAGCAGAAGTAGTAGTAGTAGTAGCAGAAGCAATATCAATAGTTGTAGTAGTAGTAGCAGCAACAGTAGTTGTTGTAGTAGTGGTAGTAGTATAAATCATAGTACTACTAGTAGTAGTAATAATAGGACTAGTAGGAGTAGCAATAGGAGTAGTATTTATAGTAGTGGTAGTAGTTGTTGTTGTTATTGTTATAGTAGCAGCAATAGTAACAGAAGTTGTAATATTAGTACTAGTAGTAGTAGTAGTAGTAGTAGTAGTAGTAGTAGTAGTAGTAGTAGTAGTAGTTGTTGTTGTTGTTGTTGTTGTTGTTGGAGTAGGGGTAGTAGTAGTAGTAGGAGTTGCACTAGGAATTATAGTAGCAGTAGTAGTAGTAGCAGTTCGAGTAGGAGAAGTAGCAATAGCAGAAGTAGTAGTAGTAGCAGCAGAAGCAATATCAATAGTTATAGTAGTAGTAGCAGAACAGTAGTTGTTGTAGTAGTGGTAGTAGTATAAATCATAGTACTAGTAGTAGTAGTAGTAATAGGACTAGTAGGAGTAGCAATAGGAGTAGTATTTATAGTAGTGGTAGTAGTTGTTGTTGTTATTGTTATAGTAGCAGCAATAGTAACAGAAGTTGTAATATTAGTACTAGTAGTAGTAGTAGTAGTAGTAGTAGTAGTAGTAGTAGTAGTAGTAGTAGTTGTTGTTGTTGTTGTTGTTGTTGTTTTTGTCGTAGTAGTTATAGGACTAGTTGCAGTAGGAGTCATAGTAGTAGTAGCAGTAGTAGTTGGAGAGAGTAGTAGTAGTAGGAGTAGTAGGAGTAGGAGTAGGAGTGGATATAGGAGTAGTAGTTGTTGTTGTTGTTGTTGTGGTTGTAGTAACAGTAGTACTAGTAATAGTAGTAGTAGTAGTAATAGTAGTAATAGTGGTAGTCGCAGTAGTAGGAGTAGCAGTAGTAGTAGCAATAGTGGTAATTGCAGTAGCATCAATTGTAGTAATAGTGGTCATGGCAGTAATCATAAGAGTAGTAGTAATAGTATTAGTACTAGTAGTAGTTGTTGTTATAGTAGCATAAGTTGTTGTGGAGGTTGTAGCAGAACTTGTAGTAGTAGTTGCTATAGTAGTAGCAGAATTGGCTATAGTAGTAGCAGAAATTATAGCAGAAGTAGTAGTAGTAGTAGTAGTAGTAGTAGTAGTAGTAGTAGTAGCAGTAGTAGGAGTAGTAGCGGTAGTAGTAGTAGTAGTTATTGTTGTTGTTATACCAGTAGCAGTAGTAGTAGTAGTCCTAGCAATAGTACTAGTTGTGGTAGCAGCAGTAGTAGTAGTACCGGCAACAACAGCAGCAGCAGTAGCTGCAGTAGTAGTAGTAGCAGGATTAGTAGTTATGGCAGTAGTGGTAGTAGCTACAGTAGAAGCAGCAGGAGTAGTGGTAATAGTAACAGTAGTCGAAGTAGTAGTAGTTGCAGCAGTAGTACTAGTTGTAGTAGTTGTAATTATAGTAGTGGTAGCAATAGTACCAGCAGAAGTAGTAGTTGTGGAAGTTGTAGCAATAGAAGCAGTACTAATAGCAAAAGTGGTAGCAGCAGCAACAACAATACTGGTACTATTAATAGCAATTATAGTAGTAGTAGCAGTAGTACCTACAAAAGTAGTAGTTATAGTAGTAACAATAGCAACGATAATAGTAGTAGTATTAGTAGTAGCAGTAGTAGTAGAAGAGTAGTTGTTGCATTAGTAGTAGCAGCAGCAGTAGTTTTAGGAGTAGTACTAGTAGTAGTAGTTTTTGTAGTAGTAGTTTTTGTAGTAGTAGTAGTAGTTTTAGGAGTAGTACTAGTAGTAGTAGTAGTAGCTGTCGTAGGAGTAGGAGTCGGGGCAGGAGTAGTAGTAGTCATAGAAGTAGTAGTTGTTGTTCTTATTATAGAAGAAGTAGTAGGAGTAGTAGTAGTAATAGTAGTAATAGTGGTAGTTGTAGTAGTAGTTGTAGTTGTGCTATTAGCTGCAGCAATAGCAGCAGCCATAGTCGTAATGGTAGCAGTAGTAGTTGCAGTGGCAGTAGTAGCAGTAGTAGGAGGAGTAGTAGTAGGAGTAGGAGTAGGAGTAGGAGTAGGAGTAGTAGTAGTAGTCATAATAGAAGCTATAGTAGGTGTAGGGGCAGGAAAAGTACTAGTTGTAGTAGTAGTACTACTACTACTATAGAAGTTGTAATAGTAGCAACAGCCACAGTATTAGTAGTTGTAATAGTAGTAGTGGTAGTATTGGTAGTTGTAGTAGTAGTAGTAGTAATAGTTGTTATTGTTGTTGTCGTTGTTGTATGAGTTGAAGTAGGAGTAGCAGTAGCAGTAGTAGTAGTATTATTAGGAGTACTAGTAGTAGGAGTAGTAGTAGTATAAGTCAGAGGAGTAGGAGTAGGAGTTGGATAAGTCATAGTCGTAGTAGTATTAGTTGTTGTTCTTGTTGTTGGAGTTGTAGTAGGAGCAGAAGTAGTCGTAGTTGTAGTAATAATACCAGCAGTAGTAGTAGTAGTAGTAGTAGTAGCAATTATGGTAGTAGCAGCAACAGTAGCAACAACAACAATAGTAGTAGTAGCATGAGTAGTAGGAGTAGGAGTACGAGACGTAGTAGTTGTAGTAGTAGTCGTAGTAGAAGCAGTAGTAGGAGTAGGGGTAGCAATAGAAGTAGTCATAGTAGTAGTAGTTGTTGTTGTTGTAGTAGTAGTAATAGTAGTAGTTGTTGTTATTGTTGTAGCTGTCATATTAGTAGTAATTGTAGTAGTAGTAGTAGTTGTTGTTGTTGTTGTTGTTGTTGTGGTTGTAGTAGTGGTAATGGTGGAAGTAGTAGTAGTATCAAGGGTCGTAGTAGTAGTAGTAGTTGTTGTCATCGTATTAGTAGTGGTAGTAGTAGTAATTGTTGTTGTTGTAGTAGTAGAAGTTGTAGTAGTAGTAATAGTGGTAGTGGTGGTGCTAGTAGTTGTAGTAGTAGTAGTAGTAGTAGCTGTAGCAATTGTTACAGCAGTAGTAGTAGTAGGAGTGTTTGGAGTGTTAGAATTAGTGCGACTAGTAGTAGCTGTGGTAATAGTAGAAGGAGCAGTAGTAGCTTTTGTAGCAGTCATATTAGTAATAGTAACAGCTATCGCAGCAACAGTATTAGTAGTAGATGTAGTGGTAGTAGTATAGTAGGAGTGTAGTAGTTCCAGTAGTTGTTGGAGTAGTAGTCATAGAAGTCGTAGGAGTGTTTGAAGTAGTAGTACAAGTAGGAGGAGTAGTAGTAGTAATAGTAGTAGTAACAGTAGTAGTTGTGGTAATCGGAGTTATAGTAGTAGTACTAGTAGTAGGAGTAGTTTCAGTAATATTCAAAGCAATAATAATAGTAGTAGTAGTGGCAGTAGTAGCTGTTGCAGTAGTAGTAGTGGTAGGTGTAGAAGTTACAATAGAAGTTATTGTGGTAGTAGTAGTTGTTGTTGTAGTAGTAGTAGCAACAGTTGTAGTAGTAGTGCTAGTTGTAGTAGTAGTTGTTATTGTAGGAGTAGTAGTAGTAGTAGTAGTAGTAGTAGTATTAGTAGTAGTTGTAGTATTGGTAGGAGCGGTAGGTGTAGTTGCAGTTTTAGCGGTAGTAATAATAGTAGGAGGAGTTCTAGGAGTAGCGAAAGGAGTTGTTGTAGTAGTGCTAGTAGTAGTAGTAGCAGTAGTATTAGTAGTAGTAATAGTCATAGTTGTCAGAGTGAAGTAGTAGTAGTAGTATTAGCCTTAGTGGTAGTGTAGTACTAGTAGCAGTGAAGTAGTAGTAGTAGTAGTAGTAGTAGTAGAAGTAGAAGCAGTAGTAGTAACAGCAACAACAACAGTAGGAGTAGTAGTAGTAGCAATTAGAGAGTAGTAGTAGCAGTAGTAATTGTAGTAGTAGTAGTAGTAGTGGCAATAGTAGCTGTAGTAGTAGTAGCATCAGTAGTAGTAGTAGTAGAAGTAGTTGTATTAGTAGAAGTGGAAGTAGTTGTAGTAGCAATAGTAGTAGTAGTTTAGTAGTAGTAGGAGTAGTGGTGTTAGGGGTAGTAGTAGTATTGTAGTAGTAGTAATAGTAGTAATAGTGGTGGTAGTAGTAGTTGTTGTAGTAGTAGTGGTTGTAGTAGTAGTAGTAGTTGTAGTTACAGTAGCGCTAGTACTACTAATAGGAGTAGTAGTTGTAGCAATAGGACTAGTTGTAGTGGTTGTTGTAGTAGTAGTAGCAGTAGTAGCAGTAGTTGTAGTTGTAGGGGTAGCTGGAGTAGAAGTAGTTGTTGTTGTTGTAGTAGTCGTAGTAGTAGCAATAGTAGTAGTAACAGTAGTAGTAGTACTAGTAGTGGTGGTGGTGGTAGCTGTAGTAGCAGAAGTAGTAGCTATAACTAGAGAAGTAGAAGTAGTAGTACATGTTGTAGTAGTAGTTGTAGTTGTTGTAGAAGGAGTTGAAGTAGTAGTAATAGTAGTTGTAGTAGTAGTAGGAGTAGATGTAGTAGTGCTAGTAGTAGTTGTAGTAGTAATAGCTGGAGGAGGAGGTGGAGGAGGAGTAGTACTAGTAGGAACAGCAACATCAGCAATAGCAGTATTAGTAGTAGAAGTTGCAAAAGTAGTAGTAGTAGTAGTTGAAGTAGTGGTATCAGTAGTTGTAGTAAGGGTAGTAGCAATAGCAGTAATAGTAGTATTTGTAGCAGTAGTAGTAGTAGTACTAGTGTTAGTAGTAGCAGTAAGAGAAATAGTAGTAGTAGTAGCAGCAACAGCAGCAATAGTAGTAGTAGTTGTCGTAGAGAAGTAGTAGCAGCAGAAGTAGGAGTAGAAAAATTAGCAGTACTAGTAGTCACTGTAGTTGTAGCTGCAGTAGTAGTAGCAGTCTCAATAGTTATAGTCATAGTAGCAGCTACAGGCAGCTGTAGTAGTAGTAGTAGTAGCAGTCTCAAAAGTAGCAGCGGTAATAGTAATTATACTAGTAGTAGCAGTAGTAGCAGTAGCAGTAGTAGTCGTAGTAGTAGTAGTCGTCGTGGTTTGAGTGTTTATAGCAGCAGCAGTAGTAGTAGCAGTAGTATTGTTAGTAGTAGTAGTAGTAGTAGTATTATTATTATTATTAGTAGTATTAGTGCTAGTAATAGTAATTGTAGTAGTTGTGTAGTAATAATAGCAGTAGTAGTAGTAGTAGAGGTAGTTGTAGTAGTAAATGGACTAGTTGTAGCAATAGTAGTAGTAGTAGTAGCTGTAGTAGCAGTGGTAGTAGTAGTACTAGTAGTAAAAGGACTAGTTGTAGCAAAAGTAGAAGTAGTAGCAGTAGCAGTTGCAGTAGTCATAGTAGTTGTCGTAGTAGTAGTAGCATCTGTTGTAGTAGTTCAAGTAGCAGCAGTACTAGTAGTACTAGTAGAAGCAAATGTAGTAGTAGTGGTGGTAGTGGCAATTGTAGTAGTAGTGGTAGTGGTAGTAGTCGCAGTGGTAATAGGAGTAAGAGAAGTGGTAGTTGTGGTAATAGCGGTAGTAGCAGTACTAGTAGTAGCAGCAGTACTAGTTGTAGTAGTATCAACAAAAGTAGTAGTTGTAGTACTCATAGTAGAAGTAGTTGCAAAAGTACTATTACTAGTAGTTGTTGTTGTTGTAGCTGTAGTAGTAGCAGTAGTAGTAGTAGTAATTGTAGTTTTAGTAGCAATAGAGGTAGTCGTAGCAGCAGCGGCAGTAGTAGTAGCAACAGTAGTAGTCATTGTTATTATGGGAGTAGTAGTAACAGTAGTAGTAGTAAATGAGGTGGTACTTGTGGAAGTAGTGGTAGTAGTTGCAGTAGGAGGAGGATGAGGAGGAGGAGGAGCAGTAGTAGTAGTTGTAGCATTATTAGCTGTAGAAGGAGGAGGAGGAGTAGTAGTAACAGTAGAAGTAGTTGTATTAGTAGTCGATGTAGAAGTAGTTGCAGTAGTAGTAGTAGTAATAATAGTAGTAGTAGTTGTTGTTGTAGTAGTAGTAGTAGCAGTAGTAGTATTAGGAGTAGTAGTAGTAGTAGTAGTCACTGTAGTAGAGTTTGTAGCAGTGCCAGTAGTTGTAGTTGTTGTAGTAGTAGGAGGAGTAGTAGAAGCAGTAGGAGTAGCTATTGTACTAGTAGTTGAAGTAGTAGTATTAGTTGTAGCAGTAGTAGTGGTAGTAGCAGCAACAATAGTAGTAGTAGTAGTAGCAATAATAGTAATAGTAGTGGTAGCAGCAGTAGTAGTTGTAGCGATAATAGTAGTAGTAGTAGAAGGAGTAGTAGTAGGAGTAGGAGTAGTAGGAGTAGAAGTAGTAGTAGCAGTAATCGTTGTAGAAGCAGTAGTAGGAGTAGGTGTAGGAATAGTAGTAGTCGTAGCAGTAGTAGTAGTAGTAGGAGGAGTAATAGTAGTAGCAGTTGTTGTTGTGGTAGTTGTAGTATTAGTATTAACGGTAGTAGTAGTAGTAATAATAGTTATTGTCATTTTAGTTGTTGTATTAGTAATCATGAAAGTAGTAATAGTAGCAAGGTTAGTAGCAGTAGTAGTAGAAATAGTAGTTGTTGTCGTTATTGTTGTTGTCATATTAGTAGTAGTAGTAGTAATTATTGTTGTTGAAGTAGTAGTAGTATTAGTAGTAGCCGTAATAGTGGTAGTTGTGATAGTAGGAATAGTAGCAGAAGTAGTAGTAATAGTATGAGTAGTAGTAGTGGTAGTCGTAGCATTTGTAGTATTAGAAGTAGTAATAGTAGTAGCTGTCGCTGTAGTAGAGGTAGTGGTAGTTGCAGTAGTTGTAGTTGTTGTAGTAGTAGCAGGAGTAATTGAGGTAGCAGTGGGAGTAATTGTCATACTAGTTGTCATAGTAGTAGCTATAGTGGTGGTAATAGTAGCAGTAGTAGTAGTTCTAGAGGTAGTATTAGTTGTAGTAGTAGTAGCAGTAGTAGCAAAAATAGTAGTAGTAGTATTAGTAGTTGCGACTGTAATAATTGTAGTAATAGTGTAGTGGTAGTGTAGTAGTAGTTGTCATGGCAGTTGTTGTAGAGGTAGTAGTCATAATAGTAGTTATAGTTGTAGTAGTAGAATTAGTAGTCGCAACAACAGCAGCAGCAGTAATTGCATTAGTAGTAGTTGTTGTGGTAGTGGTGTAGCAGTAGCGGCAGTAGTAGTGGTGGTAGAGGTAGTAGTAGTAGTGGTAATAACAGCAATAGTAGTAGTACTTGCCATAATGGTAGCAATAGATGTAGTAGTAGTTGTAAAAGTAGTAGTACTAGCAGTAGTAGCCGCAGTAGTAGGAGTAATAGTAGTAGCCATAGTTGTAGTTGTAGTAATAATAGTTGGAGTACTAGTAGTAGTAGTTCTAATAGTAGCTGTTGCAGTAGTAGTATTAGGTCTAGTAGTAGTAGTAGTACTAATAATAGCAGTAGTAGCAGCAGTAGTAGTAGTAGTAGTAATAGTAGCAGTTGTACTAGTAGTAAGATATGAGTAGTAGCAGGAGTAGAAATAGTAGTGGCAGTATTAGGAGTAGTAGCGAGAGTCATAGTAGTAGTAGTAGTAGTAACAGTAGTAGCAGTAGCATTAGTAATAATAACAATAATAGTAGAATAGTAGTAGTAATAGAAGTAGAGGTAGTAGGTGTACTAGTAGTAGTAGTAGTTATTGTTGTTATTGTTGTTGTTGTAGTAGTGGAAGTAATAATAGTAGTAGTAGTAATAGTCGTAGTAGTAGGAGTATCAGTAGCAGCGACAGTAGTAGTAGTAGCAGAAGTCGTAGAAGTACTAGTAGTAGTAGTAGAAGTAGCAGTAGTGGTAGTAGTTTTAGTTGAAGTAGTCGTAATAGTAGTAGTGGTCATTGTAGGAGTAGGTTTAGGACTAGGAATAGTAGTCATAGTAGTAGTAATAGGAGATGTAGCAGTAGTAGTAGTTGTAGCAATAGAATTAGTTGCAGCAGTAGTGGTAATAGTAGAAGCTATAGTAGTACTAGGAGTATTAGTTGTAGTAGTAGCTGCAATAGTAGTGATAACAGAAGTAGTAGAAGCAGTAGTAGTAGCTTTAGCAGTAGTTGTTGTTGTAGTAGTAATAGTAATAGCAGTAGTAGTCATAATAGTAGGAGTAGTAGTAATAGTAGCATTAGTGGGAGTAGTAGTAATAGTAGTTGTAGTATTAGTAGTAGTAGTAGTAGTAGTAGTAGTAGTAGTAGCAGTAGTGTTAGATGGGTGGTAATAGCGGCAGTAGCAGTTGTAGAGGTATTAGTAGCAGCAGCAGTAGTTGTTGTTGCTGTAGTAGTAGGAGCAGAAGTAGTAGTTGTAATAATTATAGTCATAGTAGTAGTAGCAGCTATTGTTGTAGTCATAGTAGTTGTTGTAGTAGTAGTAACAGTGGTAGTAGTAGTTGTTCTTGTAGGAGGAGTAATAGGAGTAGCAGAAGTAGTAGAAGTAATGGGAGAAGTTGTTGTTGTAGTAGTTTTAGTAGTAGTAGAGGTAGTAGTTGCAGTAGTAGTAGTACTAGTAATAGTAGTGGTGGTGGTAGTAGTAGTAGTAGTAGTAGTAATAATAATAATAAATGTGGTAATACTGGTTGTAGTGTGGTAGTACTAGCAAGACGAGGAGGCGGAGGAGGAGGATTAGTAGTAGTATTAGTAGTAGTAGTAGTAGTAATAGTAGTAGTACTAGTAGTAGTAGTAAGAGCAACAACAAGAGTAGTAATAGTAGAGTAGTAGTACTAGTAGTAGATATAGTAGTAGTAACAGTAGTAGTGGTAGGAGTAGAGTGGCAGTTGTAGCGCAATAATTGTAGTATTAGAAGTAGTTGTAGTAATAGTAGTCGCTTTAGTAGAGATAATTGTAGTGCTAGTAGCTATAGTCATTCTTGTAGTAGGAGGAGGAGTAGTAGTAGCAGTAGGAGTGGTTGACGTCCAAGTATTTGTAGTAGTAGTAGTTGTTGTTGGAGCAGGGATAGTAGTAGTAGTAGGAGTGGTAGATGTAGTGGGAGTTGCAGCAGGAGTAGTAGTACTAATAGTTGTATTAGTAGTTGAAGTAGTAGTGACATAGTAGTAGTAGAAGCAACATTAATAGCAGTAGTAGCAGCAACAGTAGTTGTAGTCGTAGTGGTAATAATATAAATCGTAGTAGTAGTAGTAGTAGTAGTAGTAGTAGGAGTAGTTGTTGTTGTTGTTGTTGTTGTTATCGTAGCAGCAACAAAAGTAACATTAGTTGTAATATTAGTATTAGTATTAGTATTAGTAGTAGTGGTAGTAGTTGTAGTAGTAGTAGTAATAGTAGTCGTAGTAGTATTAGTAGTAGTAGTAGTAGTAAAAATAGTAGTAGGAGTTGTTGTAGGAGTCATAGTTGCTATTGTATTAGTAGTGGGAGAGGGCAGTAGTAGTTGCAGTAGTAGGAGTAGGAATATGAATTATAGTAGAAGTAGTAGGAGTAGTAGCAGTAGCAGAAGTAGTAGCAGTTGTAGTAGCATTCATATTAGTAGTAATAGTAGTAGTTGTTGGAGTAGTAGTAGTGCTAGTAGTAATAGTTGTAGTAGTTGTGTAGTTATAGTAGCAGCAATAGTAGTAGTAGAGGTAGCAGTAGTAGTAGTACTAGTCATAATAGGAGTAGTTATAGTAGTAGTAGTAGTAGTAGTAGTAGTAGTAGTAGCAGTAGCTATAGTAGTAGTAGTAATTGTAGGAGCAGTAGTATCAGTAGGAGTAGTTGTTGTTGTTGTTGTAGTAGTTCAATCATTATGGAAGCAACAGTAGTTGTAGTGGAGGTAGTAGTTGTAGTAGTATTTGTTGAGTATTAGTAGTACTAGTGTTAGTAGAAGTTATTGTTGTATCATGGTAGCTGTAGTACTAGTATTAAAAGGACTAATTGTAGCAATAGTACCAGAAGAAGCAGTTGCAGCAGTAGTAGTTGTAGTAGTAGTAGCAACAGTAGGAGTTGTTGTAGTGGTAGTAGTAGCAGTAGCAGTAGTTGTACTAGTAGTAGCAACAATAGTAGCAAAAGTAGAAATAGCTGTAATAATAGTAGTAGTAGAAGTAGTAGTAGCAGTACTAGTAGTAGTAGTAGTCATAGTCGTAGTAGTAGTGGTAATAGGAGTAGTAGTGGTGGTGGTGGTGGTAATAGTGTTAGTAGTAGTAGTAGAGGCATTGGCATGAGTAGTAGTAGTAGCTGTAGTAGTTGTAGTAGTAGTTGCAGAAGTAGTAGTTGTAGTAGTTGTAATCATTGTAGTAGCAGTAGTAATAGTAACAGTAGTGGTAGCAGTAGTAATAATGGTAGCGGCAGCTGTAGTTGTGGCAGTAGTGGCAATAGTAGTAGTAGTAAATGTGGTAATACTTGTGGTAGCAGTGGTAGTAGTAGCAGGAGAAGGAGGTGTAGGAGGAGTAGTCGTAGTAGTAGTAGCAGTAGCAACAGTGGTAGTAGTACTAGTTGTATTAGTAGTAGTAGTTGTAGTAGTACAAGTAGTAGTATTAGTAGTAGATATAGTAGTAGTAAAAGTATTAGTATTAGTAGGAGGAGTAGTAGTAGTTGTTGTAGTAGCAGTTGTAGTAGTATTAGTAGTAGTAGTAGTAGTAGTTGCAGTAGTAGAGGTAGTAGTAGTGCCAGTAGTTGTAGTTGTTGTAGTAGTAGTAGTAGCAAGAGCAGTCATCATACTAGTAGTTGTAGCAGTAGTAGTATCAGCAGTAGTAGTAGTAGTGGTAATCGTAGTAGCACCAGCAGTAGTAGGTTTAGTAATAGTATTAATAGTAGTAGCAATAATAGTAGTAGTAGTAGTAGTAATAGTTGTAGTTGTAGTAGTTGCAGCAGTTGTATTTGTAGTAGTAGTGTAATAGTAGTAGCACTAGTAGTTGTTGTAGAGGTAGTAGTAGTAGCAGAAGTAGTAGTAGTTGTCGTTGTAGCAACAGCAGCAGTAGTAGTAGTAGTCATAGCAGTAGTTGTATTAGTAGTATCATTAGTAGCAGTTGCAGTAGTAGTAGTAGTAGTGGTGTAGCAGTAGTAGTAGTAGTAGTAGTAGTTGTAGAGGTTGTAGTAGTAGTGGTAATAGCAATAGTAATAGCAATAGAAGTAGCAGTAGTAGTTGTTGTTGTTGTCGTAATGGTAGCAACATATGGAGTACTAGTTGTCGAAGTAGTTGTAGCAGAAGTAGTAGCAGAAGGAGTCGTAGTTCTAATAGAAGCATTAGTTGTAGTAGCAGTAGCAATAGCAATAGTAGTAGTAGTAGTAGTAGTAGTAGTAGTAGTAGTGGTAGTAGAAGTCGGAGTAGTAGTAGGAGTTGTGGTAGAAGTTGTTGCTGTAGTAGTAGTAATAGTAGTTGTAGTAGTAGTAATAGTAGTAGCAGTAGCAGTAGTAGTAGTAGTAATAGTAGTAGTAAAAGTAGTAGGAGCAGCAAAAGTTGTAGTTGTAAAAATTGTAGTAGTAGTAGTAGTAGGAGTAGAAGTAGGAGTAGAAGTAGTAGTGATGGTATTAAGAGTTGTAGCATGGGTCGTAGTAGTAGTAGTAGTAGTAGTAGTAATAGTAGTAGTAGCAGCAGTAGTAATAATAGCAGTAATAGTAGAGTTGTAGTAGTAACAGAAGTTGTAGGAGTAGTAGTTATAATAGTAGTAGTAGTTGTTGTTGTAGTAATAGAAGTAGTAGTAATAATAGAAGTAATAGTAATAGTCATAGTAGTAGTAGTAGCAGCAGCAGGAGTAGTCGTTGTAGTCGTAGTAGTAGTAGTAGTAGTAGTAGAAGTAGTAGTAGCAGCAGTAACAGCAGCAGAAGTAGTAGTAGTGGTGGTGGTAGTAGTAGTAGTAGTAGTCGCAGTTGTAGTAGTAGCAACAGAAGTAGGTGTAGAGTTGGTAGTAGTAGTAGCAGTTGAAGTTGTAGCAGCAGTGACAGTACTAAGAGTAGTAGCTGTAGAAGTTATAGTAGTCGTATTAGTAGTAGTGACAATAGTAATAGCAGTAATAGTGGTAGTAGAAGTCGTAGCAGTAGTACTAGTAGTAGTAGTAGTATCAGAAGTTGTCATAGTAGCAGTAGCTGTGGTACTAGTTGCAGTAGTAGTAGCATTAGAAGTAATAGGAGTAGTTGTATCATTAGCAGCAGCAGCAGCAGTAGTGCTAGTTCTGGTAGTGTTAGTAGTAGTAGTCCCAGCAGCAGAAGTATTAGTAGTAGAAGCAGTAGTAGTAGAAGTAGCAACAGTAATAGTAGAAATCGTAGTAGTGGTAGTAGTAGTAGCAGTAGCAGTAGTAGCAATAGGAGTAGTAGTAGCGGTACCAATAGCAGTAGAAGTAGTAGCAGCCATAGTAATAGTAGTAGTAGTAGTAGTTGGAGTTGTAGTAGTAGTGGTAGCGGTAGCAGAAGTAGTAGTAATATTATTCGCAATAGTAGCAGAAGTAGAAGTAGTAGTAATAATAGTAATGCTAATTGTTGTAGAAGAACTAGTTGTAGTAGTAGTAACAGTAGTAGTACCAGTAGTAGTAGTCGTTGTAGTAGTAGCAGTAGTAGTATTAATATTAGTAGTTGTTGCAGTAGGAGTAGTAGAAGTAGTGGTAGGAGTAGTAGTTGTGCAACAATAGTAGCAGTAGGTGCAGTAGTAGGAGTAGTAGTGGTAGTCATTGTAGAAGTTGCAGCTATTGTGGCAGTAGTAGTAGCAATAGTAGTGGTACTAGTTGCAGTAATAGTCGTAGTAGTAGTAGTAGCAGCAGCAGCAGTAGAAGTAGTAGTAGTAGCTATAACAATAGAAGTACTAGTAGCAGTAGCAGTAGTAGTAGGAGGAGGAGTAGTAGCAGTAGTTGTGGTAGCAGGAGTAGCAACTGTAACAGCAGTTGAGGTAGTAGTGGTAGTAGTAGTACTAGCAGTAGAGGTAGTAGTTGTAGTTGTAGCAGCAACAGTAGCAGTATTAGTAGTAGGAGAAGCATTACTAGTAGTTGTTGCAGTAGTAGTAGTTGTTATAGTAGTAGTACTAGTAGTAGTAGCAGTAGTTGTTGTAATAGTAACAATTGCAGTAACCATAGAAGCAGTAGTAGGAGTAGTAATAATAATAGTGTTAGTAGTAGCAAAAGTAGTAGTAATTGTACTAGTAGTAGAAGCATCAGTAGTAGTAGTAATTGGAGAAGTCGTAATAGTAGTAGTAGTGGTCGCAACAACAATAACAACAACATTAGTAGTAGTAGTAGTGGTAATAACAGTAGCAGTAGCAACATTTGTAGACGTAGTAATAGTAGTAGGACTAGTTGCAGTACTATTAGTAGGTACAGTAATAGTAGTAGTAGTAGCAGTAGTAGTAGTTGTTGCAGTGGCAGTAGTAGTGGCAGTAATAGTAATAGTAGTGGTAATAGTAGTAGTTGCAGTTGTAGCGGTAGTAGTTGCAGTAGTAGCATCTGTAGTTGCTACAGTAGTAGTAGCAGTAGTAGTAGTAACGGTAGCAGCAACTGTAGTTGTAGTAGTTATAGTAGTAGTAGTAGTAGTAGTAGTAGTAGTAGAATCAGTAGTAGTAGCATCAGTAAGTGTGGTAGTTGTAGTAATAGTTGTAGCAGTAGTAGTAGTAGTCACTGTAGTAGAAGCATTAGTAGCGGTTGCAGTAGTAGTATTAGTAGGAGACGTAGAATGAGTAGTATTAGTAGCAGCAGTAGCAGCAGCAGTAGCAGCAGTAATAGTAGTAGTCTCTATAGTAGTAGTAGTAGTCGTCGTATTAGCAGCAGTAGCAGGAAGAGCAGCAGCAGCAGCAGTAGTAGTCGTAGTAGTAGCAATAGTAATAGTAACAATTGTAATGATTGCCTTCTCTTTTCTTCGATGATTCGAGTCGGTTCACCGAGATTGCATACCGCTGGACGCATAGGCATCTATTCCTTGTCAGTCGTCCCTCAGAGGTAGAAGTAGTAGTAGCAGTTGCAGTAGCAGTAGCAGTCGCAGTGACTGTAGTTGTTGGAGTGGTAGTAGCAGTAGAAGTAGTAGTAGTAATAGTAGCAGCAGTAGTAGTGACAGTAATAGGACTAGTCGTTGCAAAAGTAATAACAGTAATAGTAGCTGCAGTAGTTGTCGTAGTACTACTAATAGAATTAGTCGTAGATATTGTAGCAGTAGCAGTAGCAGTAGCAGTAGTTGTAGTCACAGCAATAGTAGCAAATGTAGATGTAACAATAATAATAATAGTAGTAGTAGTAGCAGCAGCAGTAGTAGTAGTGATAGTAGTAGCAGTAGTGGTACTAGGAGGAGGAGTAGAAGTAGTAGTAGCTGAAGGAGTAGTAGTAATAGCAGTAGAAGTAGATGCAATAGTAATGGTACTAGTAATAGTCGTAGAGTAGTAGTAGTATGAATAGGTGTAGGAGGAGCAATAGTTGGACTAATAGTAGTAGTAGTAGTAGTAGTAGTAGAAGTAGTAGTGGTTGTAGTAGGAGTACTATTACGAGTAACAGTAGTAGTGGCAATAGAAGTAGCAAAAGCAACAATAGTAGTATTATCAATTTTTGAGGTAGCAGTAGTGGTACAGGCAACAGTACCAGCAGCAACAGTAGTAGCAGTAGAAGTAGTTGTTGTTACAGTAAAAGTAGTAGAAGTAGAAGTAGTAGTAGTAGCAGCATTGTAGTAATAGTCGTAGAAGTTGCAGCAGTAGTTGCCAGAGTAGTAGGAGTACTAGCTATAGTAGTAGCAATAGTTGCATCAGAAGTAGTGGTAGTAGTAGTAGTTGTTGTTGTTATAGTAGTAGTGTTACAATTAGTATTAGTAGTAGTAGTATTTGGAATAATAGTCTTACAGTAGCAGTATTAGTTGTTGTAGTATTCTTAGCAGTAGTTGCAGTAGTAGTAGCAGTAGAAGTACTAGTACTAATAGTAGCAGCGGTGGTAGTGGTAATAATAGGACTAGTAGTAGCATTAGTAGTAGCAGTAGCAGTAGCAGGAATAGTAGCAGTAGTAGTCGTAATAGTACTAGTAGAATTAGTAGCCACTATTGTAGTAGTAGTAGTAGCAGTAGTAGTAATAATAGTAGTAGCAGTACAAGTAGCGGATGTAGAAGTATTAGTAATAATTGTAGTACTAGTAGTACTAGTAGTTTTAGTAGTAGTAGTCATAGCATTCTAAGTAGTGGTAAAAGGAGTAGTAGTAGTCATAGGAGTAGTCATATTAGTAGCTGCATCAACAGCAGCAGCAGTAGCAATTGTACTAGTTATAGTCATATTAGTAGTATTAGTAGCTGCAGTACTAGTAGTAACAGCAGCAGTCGCAGTAATAGTAATAATAGTTGTTGCAGTAGTCATATTAGTAGTAGTAGCAGCAGTAGCAATAGCAGCAGCAGCAGTACTAGTAGTTGCGGCAGAAGTAGCAGTAGTAATAGTTGTAGTAATTGTAGTAGCAATAGGAGTAGTAGTACTAGTAGTAGTAGCAGTAGTAGTAGTAGTAGCAGCAATAATAGTTGTAGCAATAGCAACATTAGTAGTGTTGCAAAGCAGTAGAAGTAGTAGTAGTAGTAGTAGCGGTGGTGGTAGTAGTAGTAGAAATAGAAGTAGTATTAGTGGTAGTAGTAGTAGTTGTTGTTGTTGTTGTTTTTGTTGTTGTTTTTGTTGTTTTTGTTGTTGTTGTTGCTGTTTTTGTAGGAGTAGCAGTAGTGGTAGTAGAAGTCATAGTAGTAGTAGAGATAGTAGCAGTAGCACTATTAGCAATAGTATTAGTAATAGTGGGAGTAGTAGTAACAGAAGTAGCTAGAGTAGTAGTTGTTGTTGTTGTTGGTGTAGTAGTAGTAGCGGTAGTAGTAGTAACAGAAGTTGTAGTAGTAGTAATAGAAGCGGTAGTAGTAGTAGAAGTGGTAGTAGTAGCAGAAGTAGTAGCTGCAATAGGAGAAGTAGTAGTAGCAGAAGTAGTAGCTGCAATAGGAGAAGTAGTAGTAGTAGCAACAACAACAACAACTACTACTACTACTATTACTATGTCCACAGTTGCTGCTAGTACTACAACTGCACTAGTTTTACTAGTAATACTAATACTTCTATTACTACTACTACTACTACTATTACAGCTATAACTACTACTACTATTACTACTCTACTATTACTGCTATTACGACAGCTACCACTGCTATTACTCCAAATACACCTACTACATCTACTGTTTTACTACTACTACTACATCTATTACTTCTAATACAACTACAACTATTATCTACTACCACTACTATTACTACTACTACTATAACTACTACTATTACAACAACTTCTCCTTGTCCTATTACTACTCCCACAACTACCCCTACTACTAGTACTACTACTAATACTGCTACTACTCTGACTACTACTGCTACTACTACTACTACTACAATTACGATTGCTGCTACTACTCCTATTACTACTTCTTCGATAACTCCTACTACTACTATGAGTAGTTCTACAGCTATTACTGTTAGTAGTAGTAGTATTACTACAACTACTTCTATTACTACTTCTAAAGTATTACTGGCATTACTATAACTACTATTGCTACTGCGAATATGACTGCTACTACTACTACAACTACTAGTCCTACAACAACTGCTACTCCTACTGCTAGTACTCCTACTCCTCCTCCTCCAACTACTACTACTGCAACTGCAACTACAACTACTACTATGACTACTACAATTACTACTAAAGATGCTACAACATCAAGTACTACTACTAATGCTGCTACTTCCACAACAACTACTACTATGACTACTGCTACTAGTCTTACTACTACAACTACTACTACTGCTGTTGCTACTACCACTACTACTACACCTACAGCAACTACTACAACTACTCCTACTACTATTACTATTACTACTACTAATACTTCTACTACTCCTACGACTACTACTACTGCTCCTACTGCTACTACTACTACACCTACAACTATGACTATTACTACAACTACAATAATTATTACAAATTCTCCTACTACAACTACTAATACTGCTACTACTACTACTCCTACTACTACTCTAATACTTCTACTACCACTACTACCAGTACTATTGTTACTACTAGTACTACTACTTCTACTACTACTACTACTACTACTACTACTACTTCTACTACTACTACTACTACTACTACTACTACTACTGCATCTAATACTACTACAACTAGTGCTACAACAACTACTACCACTATTACTGCTACTACTACTGCTACTACTACTTCTGCTACTACTATTGCTACTACTACTAATACTATACTATTACTACTGCTTCTGTTACTAATACAACTACTACTAGTACTACCACTACTACTAGTGCTAGTGTTACTACAACAACAACTACCACTACTACTGTAGCTACTATTACAACTATGACTATTATAACAACTACTACTGCAACTACTGCCACAACAGTATCTACTAGTACTACTACTACAACCACTACTACTATGACTACTACTACTACTACTACTACTACCACTACCACTACTACTACTACTACTACTACCAGTACTAAAACTACTACTACTAATACAACAACAACTACTACTACTACTACTACTGCCACTACTACTTCTATTGCTACAACTACTCCAAGTACTACCACTACAACTTAAACTACTACTGCAACTACTACTACTGCTACTACTATAGCTACTTGTACTACAACTATTACTATTAGCAATACCACAAAAACTGCTACTAGTTCTACTACTACTACTGCTACTACTACTGCTACTAATGCGGCTATTGCTACTACTACTACTATCACTGCTACTGCTACTACTACTACTACTACTACTACGGCTACTACTACCACCACTTTTACTACTACTACTACTCCTCCTCCTACTACTACTACCTCTACATCTCCTACTACGTAGTTTTAGTATTAGTAGTAGTAGTAATAGTAGTAGTTGTTGCAGTTGTAGTAGGAGTAGTAATAGTAGTAGCAATAGTAGAAGGAGTAGTAACAGTAGAAGTAGTAGTAGTAGTACGGGTAGTAGTATAAGTAGTTGTGGGGGCAGTAGCAATAATAGTAGTAGTAGTAGTAGTAGTAGCAGCAGCAGCATTAGTAGTAGTAGTAGTAGTAGTAGCAGCAATAGTAGTAATAGTAGTCATAGTAGTAGTAGTAGTAGCAGTTGTAATAGTAGTTGTAGTAATAGTTAGAGTAGTAGTAATAGTAGTAGTAGTATGAGAAGTAGTAGCAGCAGCAGTAGCTGTAGTGTTGGTAGTAGTAGTAGTGGTAGTTGTAGTAGTGGTAGTAGTACTAGGAGTTGGTTTAGTAGTAGTGGTAACAGTAGCAGTATTGGTAGTAATAGGAGTGGTAGTAGTAGTAGGAGGAGGAGGAGTAGGTTTAGGAGTAGGTGTAGTAGTTGTAGTTGTTGCTGTTGTTGTAATAGGAGGAGGAGTAGTAGTAGTTGTTGTTGTCGTTGTTGTAATAGGAGTTGTAGTAGTAGTTTTAGGATAGTAGTAGTTGTAGCACTAATACTAGATGTTGTAGTAGTATCAGGAGGAGTAGTAGTAGTAGTAGCTGTAGTAGTATTAGCAGCTATAGTAGTAGAAGCAGTAGTAGCAGCAGTAGTAGTAGTATTAATAATGGTAGTGCTAGTGGTAGTAGCAATAGTAGAAGTTATTGTAGTAGTAGTATCAGTAATAGTTGTTGTAGTTGTAGTAGTAATAGAAGTCGTAATTGTGGTAGTTGTGGTAGTAGTAGTAGTAGCAATAATAAGAGTAGTACAGGAAATAGCACCAGTAGTAGCAGTAGCAGTAGTTATTGTAGTAGTAGTGGTAGTAGTTGTTGTTGTTGTTGTAGTAGTTGTAGTAGTAGTAGCAACAGTAGTAGCAGTAATAATAATGGTAGTCAAAGTAGTAGTAGTAGCAATAGTTATAGTAGGAGAAGTAGTAGTTGTACCAGCAGCAGCAGTTGTAGTTGTACCAGAAGTAGCAGTTGTAGTAGTAGGAGAAGAAGTAGGTTTGGTAGTTGGAGAAGAAGTAGGTATAGTTATAGTAGTAGCAGTAGCAGCAACAATCGTAGCAGCAACAGCAGTAGTATTAGTAGTAGCGTAATAGTAGTAGCAGTAGTAATACTAGCCGCAGTAGTAGTAGCAGTAGCAGCTACAGCAACAGTCGTAGTAGTAATAGTAGAAGCAGTATTCGTAGCAATAGAAGAAGTAGTGGTGATAGTAGTAGTAGTAGCAGCAGCTGCAATTGTAGTAGTAGTTATTGCAACAGTAGTAGTAGTAGTCGCAGCAGTAGAAGTTGCGGTAGTCGCAATAAAAGTTGTAGCAGTAGCAAAAGTACCTATTGTAGTAGCAATAGTAGTAGTTCAATAAGTAGTAGTAGTAGCTGTAGTAGCAGAAATATTAGTAGTAGTAGCAACGGCAGCGATAGTAGCAATAGTACAAGTAGTAGTAGCCATAGTAGTAGTAGTAGTAGTAGTAGTAGTTGGAGCAACAGTGGCAATAGTAGTAGTGGTAGTGGTAGTCGTTATAATAGTAACAGCACAATCAAAGCAGTCGTAGTTGTGGTAGCAGTTGTAGCAGAAGAAGTAGTGGTATCAACCAAAAATGTAGTTGCTAAAGTTGTAGTAGAGGTAGTAGCAGTAGTATTAATAGTAATACTAGTTATTGCAGCGGTAGTATTAGTATGAGTAGCTGTAGTTGTAGTAACAGAAGTGGTAGAAGCAGTAGCAGTAGTAGCAAAAGTAGTCGAAGAAGTAGTAGTAGAAGTAGTAGTAGTCGTTGTTGTAGTAGCAGTGGTAGTACAAGTAGTAATAGCAGCAGCAGCAGTAGTAGCAAGAGTAGTAGTAGTAGTAGTAGTTGTTGTTGTAGTAGTTCCGGTAGTAGCAGTAGCAGTTGAAGCAGTAGTAGTAGTATTACTAGCAGTAGCAGTAGTAGCAGTAGTAAGAGTTGTAGTAGTTGCTACTACAACTATTACTACTACTCCTAACACTCCTACTACTACTATTGCTACTACTACTACTACTTCTACCACTACTTCTACTACTACTACTACTATTACTATTGCTACTATGCTGTTGTTGCTACTACTACTACTACTACTACTACTACTACTACTACTAGTACTACAACAGCAACTACAACAACAACAATAACAACTACTACTACTTTCACTACTTCTACAACTCCTACTACTACTACAACCACTATTACAGCTACTACTATTGCTACTACTACTGCTACTACTACTACTACTTCTACCACTACTACTACTACTACTAACTAATACTACTATTATTACTACTGCTACTATACTACTACGACTGCTACTACTACTACTACTACTACTACTACTACTACTATTACTACTACTACTACTACAACAACTGCTGCTACCACAACAACTACTACTACTCTTAAAATTATTGATACTACTACTACACTGGTAATCCTGCTACAATAACTACTACCCCTACTACTACAACTAGTCCTACTACTACTACTTCTCATGCACCTATTCATACTAATACTCCTACCACTACTACTACTCCTACCACCACTACTTCCACTACTACTACCACTACCTACACTATAATCGCAGCTACTACTACTACTACAACTACTGATAATACTGTTTCTGCTGCTACTACTACTACAACTACTACTATTACAACTATGACTACTACTTCTGCTGCTACTAGTAATATCACTACTACTATTACAACTCCAACTTCTACTTCGACTACTTCTTCTATTCCTACTACTACTACAACCACTACTATGGTTACTATTACTGTTACTACTACTATTACTACTCCTAACACTCCTACTACTACTACTGCTACTACCACTACTACTTCTACCACTACTACTACTACTACTATTGTTGTTGCTACTCCTACTATACTACTACTACTACTACTACTGCTGTTGTTACTGCTGTTGCTACTACCGCTGCTCCTACTACCACTATTACTACTACTACTACTGCTACTCCTAATACTACTACTGCTACTTCCATTGCCACTCCTACTGCCACTAAAACAACTACTACTACTGCTCCTGCCCCGACTTCTACTAGTACTCCAACCCACTACTACTAGTACTGCTACAAATACTACTACAACTACTACGGCTACTACTATTGCTGCTGCTGCTACAACAATTACTATAACTACCACTACAACCAATGCTACTAGTTCTAGTACAACTACTACTATGACTACTACGACGACTACTACTACAACAACAACACCTACTACTATCACAACAACTACTACTACTACAACAACAACTACTCCTAACACTCAACTACTACAACAATAACTACAACAACTACTACTACTTCTACTACTTCTGCTACTACTACTACTATTACTACAACAACTACTACTATAAGAACAACAACTACTACTACTACAACTATTACAACAACTACTACTCCTACTACAACTATTACACCTATTACTACTTCTACTACTACTACTAGTACTACTATTACTACTACTACTACTACACCGACTACAACTCCTACTCCTACTCCTACTCCTACTACAGATGCTAGTCTTACTACTACAACAACAAGAACTACTACGACTATTATTACTACTACTACTACTACTACTAATACCACTATTACTACAGCTACTGCTACTATGGCTACTACAGCCACTACTGCTACTCCTACTACTACTGCAACTACTACTACTAACACTGCTGCAACCAGGACTACTACTACTACTATAGCTACTACTCCTGATACTTCTACTACAAATACTAAAGCTACTACTGCTGCTGAAATTGCAACTACTATTGCTACTACTACTACTTTTGCAACTACTGCTGCTATTGCTACTACTGATACTACTACGACTACTACTAATGCTACTACTACTGCTAATACTGCTATTACTACTACAATTACTACTACTGCTACAACTATGGCTACAACTACTAATACTTTAACTATTCTAGCTAATACTACTACTACTCCTACTCCAACTCCTTCCATGACAACAAATACTACTACTACCTGTACTAGTCCTACAACTACTACCTCTACTACCACTATTGCTGCATCTCTTGTCACTACTACTACTGGTACTCCTAATGCTACTACAACTACTCCTACCACTTCTACTACTTCTACAACTACTACTCCTACTGCTACTGCAATTACTACTACTACAATAACAACAACAATAACTACTACTACTACTACAACTACTACTAGTACTACTACTACTACTTCGACTACTACAACAACAACAACAACTACTACAACTACAACTGCTATTGCTACTTCTATTACAATACTACAACTACAACTACTACAACTACTACTACTACAACTGCTATTACTACTCCTACTAGTACAACAACTACTATTGCAACTCCAAGTAGTAGTAGTACTACTACCACGGCTACTACTACAACTACTATAACTCCTACTCCTACTACTACCACTACAACTCTTACTACTCCTACTCCAACTTCTACTACTACTACTACTACTAGCTACTACAATAACTACTGCTACTATTAGTACTACTCCTACTCCTACTCAACTACTATTCCGATTATTACTACTCCTACTGCTACAATAACAACAACAACAACTGCTACTACTACTACTACTACGACCACTACGGCTACTACTACAACTCATACTGCAATAACTATAACTACTACTATTACTACTACTACTACTGCGACTACTGCTACTTCTACAATTTTTATGACTACTACTGCTACTGCTACTACTACTAAACCAATTGCTGCTACTTCTTCTACTACTACTACTATTGCAACTACTGCAGCTACTACTGCTACTATTGCTACTACGACTGCTACTCCTACTACTACAATTTCTACTGCTTCTACAACCATAGCTGCTGCTATTACTACTGCTACTACTACTAGTACTACTTTTAATGCTACTTCTAGTATTACTGCTCCTACTTCCGCTACTACTACTAGTACTACTTTTAATGCTACTTCTAGTATTACTGCTCCTACTTCCGCTACTACTACTGCTTCTACAACTACTAGTACTAGTACTACACGTAATACTACTATTACTACTATTACTACTTCTTCTACTACTACTGCTGCTATTATTGCTACTACTACTATTATTAGTATTACCACTACTACTACAACAACTACTGCTCCTACTGCTACTATTACTACTACTAATACTACTAATACTATTAGTACTACTACTACTACTAATATTGCTTCTACTACTACTACAACAACTACTACTACTGCTACTACTCCTGCTACTAGCACTACTATTGCTATTGCAACTCCTACTACTCATAGCACAACTCCTACTAGTACTACTACTATTACTACCACAGCCAATATTGCTATAGCAACTACTACTACTACTACTACTGCTACGACCACAAATGATACCACCACTACTACTACTAGTATTTTGCTGCTACTACTACTACTACAACTACTACTACTGCGACTACTATTACTGCTTCTACAATGACTAATACAATAACAATTACTCCTACTTCTACTATTACTACTAATTTCACTACTCCAATACAACTCCTACTAGTACTACTGCTACTATGACTACTACTACAACTAGTACAACTACTACTATTGCTGCTGCTCCTACTACTACTACTACTACTCCTCCTCCTCCTCCTCCTATTGCTACAACAACAACAACAACAACAACAGCAACAACAACAACAACAACAACAACAACTACTACTACTACTACTACTATTACTACTACTACTTTTAGCATTCCTACTACTACTACTTCTACCACTGCTTCTATAACTATTACTACCACTACTAGAGCTACTAGTACTACTACTCCTACGACTATTACTACTACTACTACCACTACTTCTATAACTACAACTACAACTACTACTTGTACTATAACTATTACGACAATTACTTATACTACTACTACTACTACAACAACAACAACAACTACTACTACTACTACAATTGCTACTACTACTACTACTACTACTATTATTATTACTACTACTCCTTCTACTACTACTAGTTCTCCTACAACTAATACACTGACTACTACCCCTACTCCTACTCCTACTGCTACTGCTGCTCTTCCTACGACTACTACTACTACCACTACTAGTACTCCGGCTACTTCTACTGCTGCTGCTACTGTTACTCCTACTGCTTCTATAACTACTACTACTACTTCTTCCACAACAACTACTACTACTAGAACTCCTGCGGCTACTGCTGCTACTCCTACGACTACTATGACTACTACTACTAATAAAACAACTACTACTCCATTCAATGCTTCTATTCCTACTACCACGACTACTACTACCACTAGAACTACTATATCTACTACAACTACTACTACAACTACCGCTACTACTACTACTACAACTACCGCTACTACTCTACTATTATTACTCCAACTACTTCCACTGCTACAACTACTCCTGCTACTACTACACCGACTATTACTCCTTTTCCTACTCCTACCCCTACTACTGCTCCTACTACTACTACGACTACTATAACTTAATGTACTCCTGCTGCTGCTACTGGCGTTACTGTCACTACTCCTACTCCTATTACTACTTCTACTACATCTTCTAGTACAAAAGAAAAAAACAACAACTACTACTACTAGTACTCCGGTTGCTAGGCTACAGCTACTCCTACTACTACTACCACCACTTCTTGTACAACTACAACATCTACTATTACTACTACTACTACTACTTCTGCTGCTACTACTACTATTACGACTAATACTACTACAACTCCCACTACTACTACTACTGCAACTACTGCTACAGCTACTACCATGGCTAAGCTACTTCTGCTACTACAACTACAAGTGCTACTACTTCAACTTCTACTTTTGCTGCTACTAATACTCCTACTACGACTGCAAATGACAGAACTACTACGACTGTAATAACTACAGCATCAACCACTGCTCCAGCTACTTCTGTGGCCACTGCAACTGCTTTTACGACTACTGCTGCTATACAATTGCTACTACTGTTCCTACTGCTACTGCTACTGTTGCTGCAACTACTTCTACTACTGCTACTACTACTACTGCTGCAACATCTAGTGCTACTACTACTACTACTGCTACTACTGTTGCTACTACTACAATAGCTACTACTCCAACTACTACAACTCCTACTCCTACTATTCCAACTCCTACTACGACTAATACTACGCCTACAACTACTATAACTAGTACTACTATTACTACTAATACTTCTGCTCTTGCTCCAACCGCTACAACTAGAATGACTACTACTACTCCTATAACAGCAACAACAACTACTACTGGTACTCCTCCTACTCCTACTACTAGTACTATTATAACTACTACTACTTTTGCTAATGCTACTACTCCAACTACTACTACCACTACTACTTCTACTCATAGTCATACTCCAACTCCTACTAGTACAACAACTACTACTTCTGCTCTTACTCTTACTCCAACTCTGACTACTACTACTTTAACTAACAATAGAATGACTACTACTACTGATGCTACAACTATTACTACTACTACTACTATTACCACTATTCCTCCTCCTACTACTTCTACTACTACTACTACTACAACTACTGCTACTGGAGCTACTACTACTACTACGAAAACTAAAAGTACTACAGCTTCTGTTGCTACAACTACAACAACCACTACTAGTATTACTACTACAACAACAATAGCTACTCCTACATCTGCTACTATTACAAATAGTACTCCCGCTCCCACTCCTACTCGAACAACAACAACTACTACTACTCAACTAGTACAACTCCTACAACTAGTACTCCTACCACAACTAACACTATTACTACAACAACTACTACTACTAACATAACTTCTACTACAACAACAACAACAACTACTACTGCTACTATTGGCAAAACTACTACAACTACTACTCGCACCCCTACAACTACTACTACTACTACACCTACTACTACAACTACTTCTGCTACTACAACTACTAATGCTACTACTTCTACTATTGCTACTACTACACCTACTTCTACTCCTACTACTACTACTATAACTGCTACTCCAACTCCTACTCCAACTACAACAACTACTACTCCTACCGATACTACTACTACAACTACTATGACTCTACTAGTACAATTGCTACTACTAGTAGTCCTACTCCTACTACTACTACTATTACTACTAATAAAGCTACTACTACTACTACTACTACTACTACTACTACTACTACTACTACTACTACTACTACTACTACTACTACTATTACTACTAATAAAACTACTACTACTACTACTTTTACTACTACTAATACTAGTACTACCGTGACTACTAGTGCTGTTGTTACTGGAACTAATTGCGCTACGGCTACTATTCTACTCTACTTTTCTTCTACTCCTACTCCTACTACTACTACTGCAATACAATTACTACTCCTACTCCTACTATTGCTACTACTACTCCTACACCTTCTAACTGCTTCTTCTACTACTACTACTACTACCACCACCACCACCACCACCACCACCACCACTACCACCACCACCACCACCACCACTACTACTACTACTACTAATACTAATACTTCTACTACTACTACTCCTATCACTACTACTACTAGTACTACTACTAATACTACTCTTGTTTCTTCTACTAGTACTATGTCTACTACTGCTACTACAACAACAATTACTACTCCTATTGCTACTATTACTGCTACTAGCACTACTACAACAATTACGACCACCACTCATACCGTTACTCCAACTTCTACTTCAGTTGCTACTAATACTCCTACTACGACTACTAATGACACAACTACTACTACTGCAATAACTACAACATCAACCACTGCTGTAGCTACTTCTGTGGCTACTCTGGCTGCTTTTTCAACTACTGCTGCTACTACAGCTGCTACTACAGTTCCTACTACAGCTGCTACTACTACTGCAACTTCGACTGCTGATATTACTACTATTGCTGCTGCTACAACAACTACTACTACAACTATTACTACTACTTCTAGTACTACTACTACTACTACAACTTTTATAATTACTTTTACTAGTACTACTACAACAACAACAATAATAACTACTACTACAACTACTAAAGCTAATATTATTTCCACTGCTACTACTACAACTACTGCAACTATTGCTATTACTACTACTACTACTATACAACAACAACAACTACTACTACTACTATTATTACTACTTCTACTACTACTACTGCTACTACTACTATCTCGATTACTAGTCCTAGTACTGCTACTAGTACTAATCCTACTACTACAAATGCTACGACTACTGCTGTGACTACTACAACAACAACAACAAAAACTGCTACTACTACTAATACTACAAGTACTACTTCTACTACTAATACTGGTGAAGCTGTCGCTGCTACTACTACTAGTACTACTGCTGCTGCTGCTGCTACTCCTACTCTAACTCCTACTCAAACTCCTACCACTACTATTACTGCTATAACAACAACTACTGCTACTAGTACAACTACTACTGCTCCTACTACTCCTACTTCAACTCCAAATAATAGAAATACTACTCCAACAGCTACTGCTTCTACTACTACAACAACTGTTGCTACTATTGCTACAACTGCTGCTTTTACTACTACTACTTCTACCACTACTCCTACTCCTACTATTTCTCCTACTCCTACTAGTCTTGCTCCTACTCCTACTCCTTCTACTGCTACTACTGCTACCACTACTACTACTACTACAACTACTGTGGCTACTACGACTGTTACTACTGCTAGTACAACTGCTACTACGACTACTATAACTACTACAACTATAACTACTACTAAAATACTATTACTGCTATTGCTACAGCTACTAATACAACTACTACTATTACTACACCTACTACTTTTGTTGCTACTACTAGTACTGCTGCTACTGCTACTCCTACAACAAACACTACTGCTACAACAACAACTACTATTACTATTACAACTACTACCGCTGCTGCTACTACTGCAACTACTACTATATTTGCTACTACTACAACTTCAGATACTACTACCACTACTGCTATTACAAATACTGCTACTACTACTATAGCTACTGCTACTTCAACTATTTCTCCTACTACTGCTACGACTACTACTACAGTTGTTGCTACATCTCGGCAACTACTGCTACTACTCCTAATATTACTACTACTACAAATACTGCTGCCATTACTATGGCTGTAACTACGGCTACTACTACTACTATGGCAAGGGCAACTACTATTGCTTCTCCTACTACTACTACTATTCCGGCTACTACAACAACCACTCGTACAACTACAAGTATTTCTACTACTACTATGACAACTACTGCTGTTGCACCTACTGCTGCAACTACTACTACTACTACTACTTCTGCTACTAACGCTTCCACTACTACAACTACTGCTCCTACTACTACTTCTATTACTAATACTGCTACTACAACCGTAGCTATTACTACTACTACTACTACTACTACTATGGCTACTACTTCTTCTGCTACAGCTGTTGTTGCTTCTACAACTGCTAGTACTATTACAACCACTATAAGTACTACTACTACTATTATTACTACTACTCCTACTACTACTACTAATAACACTAATAATACTGCTATCACTACTACGGCTGCTACTACTATTTCTACAACTACTACAAATACTACTACTACTACTACTGCTACTACAACTACTACTACTACTACTACTACTACAACAACTAGAACTACTACAACTATTGCTATTGCTACTCATTGTACTACTACTATTAATACTACTTCGTCTACTACACCAACTACAACTGTGACTACAACTAGTGATGTTGTTACTACGACTACTACTCAAGCCACTATTCGTACTTCTACTACTACTACCACTAATACTACTTGTACTACTACTAATACTACTGCTACAGCACCACTACCATTAGTACTACTAATACAACAATTACTACTACACCAGCTACGGCTACCACTACTATTATTGCCAATACTCCAACTAATGCGACTATTACTACTACTCCTACTATCGCTACATCTACTAATGCTGCTACTAATATCACTACTACTACTACAACTAATATAACTATTACAACTACTACTATTACAACTACTACCACAACTACAGCTACTCCTACTACTATTCCTACAACAGTGACTACTTCTAGTACAGCTACTTCTACTACTATTACTACTACTAGTACTAGTACTATGATAACTACAACAACAAATATCTCTACTACAAATCCTATTCCAACTCCTACTCCTATACTACTCCTACTACTACTACAACTACTACTACAGCAACTACTTCCCTTCCAATAAAGCTACTACTAATACTACTACTGCTACTCCTACAATTGCTACTATTGCTATTACTACTCCTGCTATTACTATTATACTACTACTAGTAATGCTACCACTACTACTATAACTACTACTCATACTACTACTACTACTACTACAACTACTACTCCTCCTACTACTACTACTGCTGCCACAACTACTATGCCTAGTGCTACTGCTACAACTACTGCTCTTGTGACTACTACTATGACTACTACTATTACAACTACCACGACTACCACAACCACTACTACTACTACTACCACAACAACAACAACAACAACAACTACTACTACTATGTTACTATTATTATGATAATAACTATTCCCAATCCGACACCCATTACTCTTACAACTACAATTTCTACTACTACTACTCCTACTAGTACTACTACTACAGCTACTACTAGTCATACTTCAACACCTACATCTACTACAATAACAACTACTACTACTCCTACTCCAACTTGTACAAAAACTCCTACTACTACTCCTACTTTGAATCGTACTACTACTACTACTACTACTGTTGCTTCTACTAATACTAATACAACAACAACAACTACTACCACTAAAACTAATATTACAACTACTACTGCAATGGCTGCTAGTACAACAACAACTACTACTCCTACTACTACCACCACTACTACTACTACAACAACTACTGCGCCTACTACTCCTAGTGTTACAGCTACTACAACAACTACTACTATTACTACCACTACTACTTCTACTACTACTAGTACAACTTCTAATACTACTACTCCTTTTACAACGACAACTACTACTACTATTCCGACTGATACTGTACTTGTTTGGCTAGTAATACCCCTCCTTCTACTACTACTACTGCTACTACTATTCATACTCCAATTCCTACTGCTACTATTACTACCTCTACTCCAAGTACTACTAATACCACTACTGCTACTATTAGTACTCCTGCTACTACTATTACTACCACTACTCCAAGTACCATTCCTACTCCAACCACTACTACTAATCTTGCTACCACTACTACTAATCTCGCTAACGCTACTGCCGCTAGTACTAATACCACTACTACAATTACTACTACAACAACTACCATGACTACTACCACTACTACTTCTACTATTACTTCTGCTACTGCTATTTGTAGTATTGATACTTCTACTACTGCGACTACTACTACTGATCCTGCTTCTCCTGCTACTACTAATCTTAATGCTACTAGAGCTACTACTACTACTGCTCCTGCTGCTCGTGCTACTACAGTTGTTGTGTCTCCTACTACACCAACTAGTACTACTACTATTATTATTACTACTATTGCTCCTACTACTATTACTGTTGTTACTATTGCTACTACTTCTGCAACAAGTAATAATATTAATGCTACTTCTTCCACTATTGCTACTACTACTACTATGACTACTCATGCTACTACTTCTACTACTACTAGTATTGCTACTACTATTACTATTATTGCTGTGGCTGCTACTACTACTACTATTACTACTACTACTGCTGCTATAACTACTACCACTACTATTGCTGCAGCTGCTACAACTGCCACAATTGCTGCTACTGCTACTGCAATACTACGACTAATACTACTACTGCTGCTACTACTACTACTACTTTTACTACTACTACTAATACTAGAACTACAACAACAACCTACTACTACTACTACTCCTCCTACTACTACTCCTACCACAACTACTACTACTACTACTACTTCTACTACTAGTGCAGTTGGTACAACTTCTACTTCGAACTCATGTACTATTATAACTAACACTAACCCTACTACTCCTACTCCCACTACTACTACTACCACTACTAATACTACTATTACTACTACCCCGACTTCTACTACTACTACGGCTAGTACAATGACTTCTACTAGTACTATTACTACTGCTACTATTGCTACTGCTGTTGCCCCTACTACTACTACTACCACTACTTCTACTACTACTACTGCAACTGCTACTACTGCTGCTGCTACCACTACTACTAGTACTACTACTACAACCACTATTACTACTACCACTACTACTAACACTACCACTACTACTACAAGTGCAATTCCTACAACAACAACTACTACTACAAGGTAATTACTACTAAACCTAACCCTACTACTATACCCCACTCCCACTTCCATACCATCTCCTACTGCTACTACAACTACAATGACTGCTGCTACCACTACTCCAACGTCTACAACCCCTACTGTAAATCCTACAACAACTCCAACTACTACAACTACTACTACTATTACTACTACTACTACTACTACCACAACAACAACAACAATAACAACAATAACTGCTACTACTGCTGCTGCTGCTCCTACTACTACTACTACTATTTCTACCACTTCTACTATTTCTAATATCAATACTACTACAATTACTACTACTATTACAACAATTACTACTACTATTATGACACCCACTACTACTACTTCTATTTCTGCTCCTACTACTACTCCTAGTACTACTCCAACTACTACTACTACTCCTCCTCCTCCTATTATGACTTGTACCACTACTACTATTACTACTACTATTGCTATTGCTTCTCCTACTCCTATTAATACCCCTATTACTACTCCTACTACTACTACTACTACTTCGACTACAACAACAAGAACAACAACAACAACTACTACTACTACAAGTACTACAACAACAACAACTACTACTACTACTACCGTTAGTGCTAGTAGTACTACTACAACAACTACTGGTACCACTACTTCTACTACTCCTGATACGACTACTATTACTACCACAACTACTACCCCTTCTACAATGGCTACTCCTAATACTACTACTACTAATAATAATAATAATTGTAATAATAATAATAATACTACATCTAAGAGTTCTACTACTACTACTGCTGCTACTACTGCAACAACTATAACTACTACTACTATTACTACAACTATGACCACAACTTCTACTACAACTTCTACTACTACTACTACTACTTCTACTACTATTGCTACAACGACTTCTATTACTACTACTATGACTACTACACCTTCTACTACTACTACTACCACTAATACTGCTACAAATACTCCTACTGCTACTATTACCACTCCCACTGCTACTACTAATACTACTACTACTATTATCACTACTACTATTACTAGTACAGCTACTGCTGTTACTACAACTGCTACTTTTTCTTCTACTACTACTACTGTTACTATTTCTTGTACTACTACTATTTCTACTATGACTACTACATCTACTACTACTACAACTGCAACTAGTACTACAGCAAATACTATTACTACAACTACTACTACTGTTAATACGACTACCACTACCATGATAACAACTGCTACTACTGCTGTTGCTGCTGCTACTGCTGCTGCTATTGCAGCTACTCCTACTACTACTACTACAACTATTACTACTAATATTACTACGGCTACTACTACTACTACTACTACTATTACTACTACTACTACTACTACTACTACTAGTAATACTACTACTTCAATTGCTTATACTACAACTCGTACTACTGCTGCTGCTACTACTACTACTACTATTACTACTACTACTACTACTACTACTATTATAACTACTACTACTACTATAACAACTACCACTACAACTTCGACTACTGCTACCACTACTACTACTTCTACTTCTACAACTACTACTACTCCTATTACTACCACTACTCCAACTGCCATTTCTACAACTACCACTACTACTACTATTCCTCCTGCTCATACTACTAATACTGTTAGTACTACTACTACTACAACTACTACTATATTACTACTACTAGTGCTACAACTCCACGTCCTACTACTACTATTGCTACTACTACTTCTGTTGCTACTCCTTCTACTACTACTATCCCTACTACTTGTAATACTACTACTAATGATATTCCTTCTACTACTACTACTACTACTACTTCAACTATGACAACTGCTACTCCTCCTCCTTCTACTACTACTACAACAACAACAACTACTACTACTTATATAACTACTACTGGTACTTCTACTACTCCTGCTAGCAGTTCTACTTCTAATATTACTACTCGTGCTACTTCTACTACTACAACTAGTGCTACTACTACTGCTGCTACTACTACTACCACTACAGCTACTCTAGATGCTGCTATAACTCTTAGACCAGCTACTACTACACCTACTACTACTACTACTACTACTACTACTACTACTACTACTACTAGCACTACTACTACTACTCCTACTACTACATCTACTACTGATACAACTACCACTCCTACTCCTACTTCTACTGCTACTATGCCTACTACTGCTATTACTACTACTACTACTACTACTACTACTACTACAGCTCCCACTACTATAGCTACAGCAACAACTACAAATACTAGTATAATTCTTATGCCTAGTACTACTACTGCCACTACTACTACTTCCTTTACTACTACTACTACTCCAACTCCTACTTCTACTACTATACCTACAACAACTTCTACTAATATTATGACTGCAATAACTAATACTGCTGTTATAGCTACAAGTACTGTTACAACTACTTCTGCTACATCTACTCGTATTGCTGCTACTAATACTACTACTACTACTTTACTACTACTGGTACTACAACTACTACTACTCCTGCTACTATTACTACTACTACAACTACTATTTCTACTACTACTACTCATGCTACTACTACTATTACTACTACTCTACAACTACTACTAGTGCTACTACTACTTTTACCACTACTACTCTGCCTACTATAACTACTATTCCTACTACAACTTCTGCTAATACTACAACTCCAATAACTACTACTAGTACAACTACTACTACTACTTCTGTTGTTGCGGCCAGTAATAATGTTGCAAATGCTTCTATTACTACTACCGCTATTACTACTTTCACTTCTACTACTATTGCTACTACTAATACTACTATAATTACTACTACAACTATAACTACTACTACATCAACTACTACAGCAACTACTTCAGCAATTATACTACTACGATAACTTCTACCACTAGCACTACTACTTCTCCTGCTACTACTACTACTACCACAGCTATTTCTGCTACTACTACTATCGTTGCTACTACTACAACTGCAACTACTGCTGCTGCTACAACTCTGACTAGTACTACTACTATTGCCATGACTACTATCACAATAACAACTACTAATACTATGACTACTCCTCCCCCACCGACTACAACTACCACTACAAATACTACTATTGCTATAACTACTATTACTATAACTATTACAAACTCCTACTCCTACTACTACTCCAACTATTACATCTACTACTACTACTACTACTACTACTACTACTACTACTACTACTACTACTACTACTACTACTACTACTACTACTACTACTACTACTACTAAACTACTACTACTAGTCTTACTACCATTACTACTGCTACTACTTCTACTAATACTATAATTAATACTACTTCTACTATTGCTTCTGCTAGTACTCTAGTTCTCTTACTACGACTACTGCTGCTGGTGTAACAACTAGTGCTACTATGATCGCAACTACTTATGCTACTATGACTATTGATGCTACTACTACTGCAAATACCACTACAATTAGTACAACTACTGCTGTTGCTACTGCTACTAGTACTACTGCTGCTGCTACTTGTACTATTGCTGCTACTACTGCTCTACTACTACTGCTACAACTACTACTACTATTATGCTACTACTAGTACTACTACAACTACTACTACTACAATGTTTGCTGCTGCTTATGCTGCTACTACTACTTCTACTACTCTTACTGCTATGACAACAACTACTACTACTACTACTATTGCTACTACTATTACTCATTCTACTACTACTACAACAACAACAATAACAACTACTACTAGGACTACTACAACTACTACTGCTACTATTAGAACTACAACTACAATTACTATAGTTATTACTACCACTATTGTAATTATTATTACTACTACTACTTTTAAAACTACTGCTACTACTACTACAACAACTACTACTACGATTAATTCTGCTTCTATTACTACAACTGCTACTTCTACTACGATATCTACTTCTACTATGACTACTATTGTTGTTGCCGCTACTTCATCTGCCACTACTACCAGTCTTGCTACTAAGTCTACTATTGCTTTTATCCCCACTACTACTACTGCTATTATTGCTCTACTACTACTACAACTACTGCCCTTGCAGCTACTGCTGCTATTGCTACTACTAATACTCTCGCTACTACTACTTATATAACTAGTGCTACTACTACAACAACAACAAGTAGTACTGCTACTACTACTTCTAATACTACTACTCCTACTACTACTACTACAATGACAACAACAACAACAACTACTACTACTACTATAACTACTACTACTACTGCTAGTACTACTACTTCTCCAACTACTACTACAATTGCGACTAGTATTAGAACTACTACTACCACTATTGCTTCAACTACAACTACTAGTACTACTGCTACAACTTACGCTACTACTACTGCTGCAACTACTACCACTAGTAGTGATCTGGATACTACTTCGGCTAATACTATTACTGGTACAACTACTACTACTGTTGCTACAACAACCGCTACTAGCAGTACCACTATAACAAATACTACTATTGCTGCTACAACTGTTATTGCTACTGCTACTACTTCTATAGCGACTATAATTACTGTAACTACTACTATTGCTACTACTACTGTTACTACTACTACTACTACTACTACTATTACTATTACTAGAACAACTACTTCTACCACTTCTGCAACTAATGCTACTACTAAACAACAACTACTACTACCATTGCTACTACTCCTACTACTACTACTACTACTACTACAACAACTACTACTACCACTTTTGCAAGTAATGCTACTTATACAATAACAACAACTACTACTACCACTGCTACTGCTGCTTTTACTACTACTACTGCTACTGCTACTACTACTACTACTACTACTAATACTACTACTGTAGTTGCTGCTGCTGCTACTGCTACTACTACTACTGTTGCTGCTACTGCTACTATTACTACTACTACTACTACTGTTGCTGCTGCTATTACTGCTATGACTACAATTGCTGCTGCTGCTACTACTACTGCTACTACTACTACCACGACTACTACTACTACAACAACTACTAATACGGCTACTACTCTTCCTACTACTACTACCACTGCTACTA
>RXID01002503.1:0-10518 GCA_005019695.1 Trichopus zeylanicus subsp. travancoricus | reverse complement strand
GTAACTGCGACCGCTGTTTTAAAGTAATAGGGTCCACATTGGTTACAGGCAGTAACCTTGCATTTGGAGCAATGAATCCTTGCCCGCTGCATTGTTTGGATCTTGCAGCACACGCACTTTTCTTCTCGTGGCTGCAAGAAGTCGTTATGCTGCCAAGAATGAGAACATTTTCCTTGGAAGTAAGGCAGCATTACCTGAGGGTGATACCCTCCTTCTAGTTCTCCCAGAACACAAACTGCTTTCTCCTGCTCAGGTGGGTCGAGGGAGCTGTGCAGACTTTGGGTTGATAAAGAGGAGTGACGGTTCTTTTTGCGTTCTGCTTCTTGCAGTTCTTGTAGATACTGCGCATTAAAAGGGATCTCCACATAGTTGGTGCTGTAAGAAGGCCTGTAAGAAGAAGAGGTTAGAGGGTAATTATCTCCTCTGGTGAAGTACTCCTCCTCTGGAGCCTCGTACTCATAGGATTGTTGGTAGCTTTGCTGGTCCTGATAACACCAATTGTAGTAGTCTTCCCGTGGGGTAGGCAGGTAGTCAGCCATCAGCCTTCAAGTACTAGTTCTCGGGCCTCCTGTTTTGAAAGGGGGGGCCTGCTGTCTAGGACTACAGTTGTTAAAGTCCTCAGAGAAATCTCGAGCCTCGAGATCTCCTGTGTGCAAGCTTGATGCAGTTCGAAAAGTTTTCTTAAGTTCTTCTGATGCAATACAGGTTTTGTAGTAAATAACAGACAAGTTCTAAGCTAGTTGATTGGTGGGAACTTTTGTTACTAAAGCAAGGTCAAGATACTCAAGGCTAGAGGTTCGGGAACGTTCATACCCCTCCTGAATGGATTTTTTCCATGCTTCAGACATATGGGCTAAAAGTTCACAATTACCATAATTTTCCCAAGGATAAATTCCAGTATTAGGTTAAACATGGCAATTCCTTACTAGATTAAAGCAATGCTTCAGGATCATACAGGTGTGCCCTTGGGCTTACTCACGGCCACTCGCCTTCACTGCCAAGTTAGGACCTGTCCTTTTTCCTTACACACAGCTCTTCACCCAGTCAGTAAAAACCATGCTTAATTCTAAGCCGCAAATTACCACAAAGGAAAAAGACAGCACTTATGAAATCTTAACACAACATCCTAACACAGTAGTGAAGATCAGGATTTGGGTAAGTACGACCCTTACCTCGCACTCTTGGCACCTTGACCTCTTGGGGCTTCTACTCTGCCATATCTTTAGCTAGCTCTGATACCATGAAATCGACCTTCCTAACGCCGGCGATGCTCGCCGAAGTGTTCGAGGTCGCGGAAGCTCTTTTTCAAGAAAGAAAGTAGCAACAAGAAATAAGGAGAAGATATGGAGAAACTCTCGGATTCTTATTGCTAAATTCACACGATACTTGGATTTCTAAGATTTCTGCGATGATCATTTACAATGGAGGCGTGCCCCTTATATAGAGGGCACGGTGATGTAAACGCTCACATCAGCTGGTGGTATGAGCTAAGCGCTTACATCAGCATAATAGTTACCTATACTAGGGTAGGCCTATAGCCTTTACATAAGACTCCAAGGGAAGTCTTGTCCTAGGCATAGCCCTCTTATCCTAAGGCGTAGCCTTTACAAAAGACTCCAAAAGAGATCTTATCCTAAGGTGTAGCCTTTATATCCTAAGGCATAGCCTTTACAGAAGACTCCAAAAGACGTCGCTGTCATAGGCTGGTAGCTCGTCCTTTGGCTAGGCTCATCCTCTTGCTAGGCTTTGACTTCTTATTCCGTAGCTCTAGCTGCTACTGTACTGTACAACAGGATTCTACTTTCCTGTATTAGCTACTATACTTCTTGGAAGTATAGCTACCACTATTCTGTAGCAGGCGGAGCGTGGTGGGAAGTATAGTAGCTAATACAGGAAAGTAGGTTCCTGTTGTACAGTACATAGCAGCTATAGCTACGCAATAAGAAGTCAAAGCCTAGCAAGAGGACGAGCCTAGCCAAAGGACGAGCTACCAGCCTATGACAGCGACGTCTTTTGGAGTCTTCTGTAAAGGCTATGCCTTAGGATATAAAGGCTATGCCTTTGGATAAGATCTCTTTTGGAGTCTTTTGTAAAGGCTACGCCTTAGGATAAGAGGGCTATGCCTAGGACAAGACTTCCCTTGGAGTCTTATGTAAAGGCTATAGGCCTACCCTAGCATAGGTAACTATTATGCTGATGTAAGCGCTTAGCTCATACCACCAGCTGATGTGAGCGCTTACATCACCGTGCCCTCTATATAAGGGGCACGCCTCCATTGTAAAAAAACATTGCAGAAATCCTAGAAAACGCAGAAACTTGAGAAGTTGCAATAAGAATCCGAGAGTTTCTACATATCTTCTCCTTATTTCTTGTTGCTACTTTCTTTCTTGAAAAAGAGCTTCCGCAACCTCGAAACTTCGGCGAGCATCGCCGGCGATAGGAAGGTCGATTTCATGGTATCAGAGCTAGCCAAAGATATGGCGGAGTAGAACCCCCAAGAGGTCAAGGTGCCAAGAGTGCGAGGTAAGGGTCGTACTTACCCAAATCCTGATTTTCACTACTGTGTTAAGATGTTGTGTTAAGATTTCATAGGTGCTATCTTTTCCTTTGTGGTAATTTGCGGATTAGAATTAAGCATGGTTTTTACTGACTGGGTGAAGAGCTGTGTGTAAGGAAAAAGGACAGGTCCTAACTTGGCCGTGAAGGCGAGTGGCCGTGAGTAAGCCCAAGGGCACACCTGTATGATCCTGAAGCATTGTTTTAATCCAGTAAGGAATTGCCATGTTTAACCTAATACGGGAATTTATCCTTGGGAAATTATGGTAATTGTGAACTTTTAGCCCATATGTCTGAAGCATGGGAAAAATCCATTCAGGAGGGGTATGAACGTTCCCGAACCTCTAGCCTTGAGTATCTTGACCTTGCTTTAGTAACAAAAGTTTCCACCAATCAACTAGCTCATAACTTGTCTGTTATTTACGACAAAACTTGTATTGCATCAAGAGTTAACTTAAAAGAATTTAAAACAACTCTTTGAACTGCATCAAGCTTTCACACAAGAGATCTCGAGGCTCGAGATTTCTCTGAAGACTTTAACAACTGCAGTCCTAGACAGCAGGCCCCTTTCAAAACAAGAGGCCCGGGGACTCGTACTTGAGGCGTTCAGGCAACAACCCCAGCAAAGAGAACCAGGCAACAGCCTTGAACGGCTGGACAAGCTTCTCCAACAGCACGAGAGGCGCACACGAAGGCCTCAGGAGGCACGAGGCAAACTAAGGGTCTTTCGGGATCCTTACCAGATACTAGAAGAGGAAGTACCGGAGATGGAGTACCCTGCCCTGCGAAAACTAGCCCAAAGGCTATCTGAGAGGTTGTACACAAGTACACTAACCTCGGCAACATCCCCGAGCGGGCCATACATGCCCCCCACAGATTCTTCAATGGAACCAGGACCACCAGGTTACCCGCCAGCGGCCAACACGAATCCAGCAATATCTAGAACAACAACGGAGTCTGGGCAGCGGAACCAAGGAAGTTTCCGAAGAGGCTTCCTCAATAAAATGTGGACCCTACCATCCGCACAGCAGAACAAAGGAGCCCTCTTGATAAAACCCGAACAGCTCGGGCTACGTGAGGAGACTTTTGCAAGAAGGGAAGAACCAAGCATGACCAACTCTGAAGAGGTAACAAACCCCCGTGGTATGCTAAATCAAATGACTACGCTCTTTATGCTAGAAACCGATGACAAGCACCAAAGCTGCCCTCGCTACGAAGAGGAGATCACCCAGCTACAAGAAACGCCGCAAGATCCAAACACTGCAAACCTAAAGAAGGCCAGGAAAAAGAAGAAGAAGAATACTCTTACAACTGCTATGACGAATCAAGAACCAGGAGGACCAAGAAAGGACACAGAATCCAACATTCTAGAAGGGGCTGTGTTTAACCCCCTTCCAGATAAAGGAGGCATCCATGCCTTTGGCAAGAAGAAGGAATGGGATACCCTAGGGGAACCCAGTGGTAAGTTTGATTATTATGTCCGATACTCACCACCCCCATCATTCTACTTGCCTTTTCCTAAGGCCAACGAAGCTACTGGCTGGAACTATGAGGAAGGATCAGCTAAGGGAAAGAAACCTGCCAACTCCTCAATAAACAATGAAGCAAATGCCCCGCAGGACAATACAGCAACGGAAGCTGAAATACTCCGTCTAAAGGAAGTCAGCCACGGAGAGGTCAAAGAGGCATATCACCTTCCACAAGAAGAGGAGGATCAATGCCAAGGGAAGAAGCAGAGGAAAAAGAAAGTGTTGCATTGCTTCAACTTAACTGAAGAAACCTACAATCTGGCTGATGAGGTAATGCTTTTCCCTAACACAAAGAATGAAGAGCCTTATGTCATAATTATCAAGAAGATTTTCCAAGACAAGGATGGAAGAATATGCTTTACTGGGCAATGGTTATATCGCCCGGAAGAAGCATGCCTAATTGATGGGAGTACAAGGAGATTCAGGGATACTAGGGAACTCTTTTATAGTTTCCACACTACTATACTCCCTATAGAATCTATCATGCACAAATGTGTGGTTCATTACATCCCACGAAACAAGCAGCTGCCACTCCGCACAAAGCATCCTGGATTCATTGTGCAGGAAATTTATGACCACACTCAAAAGCTTCTAAAGGACCTAGTGACAAATGACTATGACATGAAAAGGCAATGTGAAATTGGGCTCCTGATCGAAAGGACAACAGCACTACTGGATAAACACCCAGAAGCCTTCAGCAATCCGGCTAGCAGCTTGCAGAACACTCACAACACCAAGGGGAAGCAGCTACACTCCAACGCAACAGCAAGCGGAAGGATCAGCCGCACAGGAGAAGAAAACCGCCCACAAAGAGGCACATACTGCATGCACCAAACAATGCGAAAGGTGAAACTCCATTGCCCCAAATGCAAGCTTATGCAGGAGCAACGATACTATATTACATGGTGCGAGGGAGAAATTGAGCGGCTGATGAAAGAAGTCGAAGGGAGAGCACAGGAGTTAAAAGCAGACCTGCACGAACACTATAAGAAAAAGGGAGAAAAATCGGCAGCAGAACCAGCGGAAGGACAAAGACATACTAATGTTCTATTCCCAGCAAGTGCAATAGACAGAGCAACCCAGCTTAACTCGGAACCAAGAATGGTAAACAACATGCTCTATAGTATGCTTATTGTACTTGAAATACCAAATCTTCCCAGGTTCCAAGTACAAGCAATACTAGACACAGGAGCTACCACGTGCTGCATTGATGAAGCATCAGTACCACCTGAAGCATTGGCACCAACTAATTGCATCATACAAGTCAACGGAGTCAACTCTCAACAAATGACGAACAGGAGCCTCAAGCAGGGAAAGATGTACATCGGAGGTAGCAGCTTCCAAATCCCCTGCACATACAGCTTCCACATAAAGCCAAAGACTGGAATCCACTTCATTCTTGGATGCAACTTCTTGCGAACTATGGATGGGGGAGGACGTATACAAGGTAATACGGTTACCTTTCATACTACCCCTGTGCAAGCAGAGAAGGCCACAGCTGTGGTCAATCTGGAAGAGGCCCTAGCACCAGCAAACGGCACCCCACTGAACATCGCCACTACCCGTAGCAGGCAGAGCGTGGTGGGAAGTATAGCTACCACTGACCCGTAGCAGGCGGAGCGTGGTGGGAAGTATAGAAGCTAATACAGGAAAGTAGGTTCCTGTTGTACAGTACGTAGTAGCTATAGCTACGAAATACGAAGTCAAAGCCTAGCAAGAGGACGAGCCTAGCCAAAGGACGAGCTACCAGCCTATGACAGCGACGTCTTTTGGAGTCTTCTGTAAAGGCTATGCCTTAGGATATACAGGCTACGCCTTAGGATAAGATCTCTTTTGGAGTCTTTTGTAAAGGCTACGCCTTAGGATATAAAGGCTATGCCTAGGACAAGACTTCCCTTGGAGTCTTATGTAAAGGCTATAGGCCTACCCTAGCATAGGGTACTAGTATGCTGATGTAAGCGCTTAGCTCATACCACCAGCTGATGTGAGCGCTTACATCACCGTGCCCTCTATATAAGGGGCACGCCTCCATTGTAAATAAAAATCGAAAAATAATCGCAGAAATCCTAGAAAACGCAGAAACTTGAAAAGTTGCAATAAGAATCCGAGAGTTTCTCCATATCTTCTCCTTATTTCTTGTTGCTACTTCCTCCTTGAAAAAGAGCTTCCGCGACCTCGGAACTTCGGCGAGCATCGCCGGCGTTAGGAAGGTCGATTTCAAGGAGGAAAGTAGCAACAAGAAATAAGGAGAAGATATGGAGAAACTCTCGGATTCTTATTGCAACTTTTCAAGTTTCTGCGTTTTCTAGGATTTCTGCGATGATTTTTCGATGATCATTTACAATGGAGGCGTGCCCCTTATATAGAGGGCACGGTGATGTAAGCGCTCACATCAGCTGGTGGTATGAGCTAAGCGCTTACATCAGCATAATAGTTACCTATACTAGAGTAGGCCTATAGCCTTTACATAAGACTCCAAGGGAAGTCTTGTCCAAGGTGTAGCCTTTATATCCTAAGGCGTAGCCTTTACAGAAGACTCCAAAAGATAGCTTATCCTAAGGCGTAGCCTTTATATCCTAAGGCATAGCCTTTACAGAGGACTCCAAAAGACGTCGTTGTCATAGGCTGGTAGCTCGTCCTTTGGCTAGGCTCGTCCTCTTGCTAGGCTTTAACTTCTTATTCCGTAGCTATTGCTGCTACGTACTGTACAACAGGATCCTACTTTCCTGTATTAGCTACTATACCTCCCACCATGCTCTGCCTACTACGGGTCAGTGGTAGCTATACGTCCCACCACGCTCCGTCTGCTACGGGACAGTGGTAGGGATTGCCTGCTTCTCCTTGACTCGCGCTCTCTTGTTGATGAACCATTTGTGGATGTTGGCTTCTGAGATTGGTCCATGTAATCTTAGCGCCTAAGTCAAGTCGTGTGTTTGCTTCTTTCTAGGGGGCCTGTCACTTTGACGGAAGAGACTGTTAAGCATCCGCAGCTGCGTTGGTGTCGGTGCCCACCGTCGTCCGGCTGTGGGTTCTCTGTTGCTTGCCTTTGGCCATTTGAGTTGCATGGAGCTTGTCAGATGCTCCCTTATTTTCTTGATAAGCAGCTTAATTTCAGATTGCTGCTCCTTGTCATAGTCTGCACATGCTATGTCCTTGAGAATTCTGTTGGTGTGGTCGTAGAGTTCTTGTATGATGAATCTCGGGTACTCTGTACGCCTTGGTACTTGCTCACCCTGCGGGATGTAGTGAACCACACAGTTGTGCATGACGCTTTCTACAGGGACTACCTCAGTATGGAAACTACAGAAAAGTTTCCTTGTATCCCCAGATTCTCTTGGACTCCCATCTTCTGTGAGTGCTTCTTTTGGGCGGTAAAGCCATTGTCCTATGAGGGACATCTGTCCTCCTTTGTCTTGGAAAATCCCCTTGATGATAATTACATAGGGATTGGCATATATTGATTCGGGTGCCAGTAGTACCTCATCATGAAGATGGTAGGTTTTTCCATCTAGCCTGAATATGAGGTAGTGTAGTTTCTCCTCTGGGCCCCTTCCGGAGGTTAGGACCGCCTTTCCTACGGGCTTTGCTGGGTACTCCTCTTGTGCCAGGGGAGGAGTACTTGTTGTTGGGGTAATGGAGCTTTGCCCGTTGTTATGCCTAGTGCACCCTTCCTTTTGCGGTTGGCATCCTTCTTCGAGTTCCTGCAGAATATATATGACTTCATTTTGTAGGAGTGGGCGGAGGGAGTTGTGGAGGTTTTGAGGATCCTCCCCTTCTGAGATGCTGTATATTGTATCACTCTGGTCCTCTCCTTCCTGCACAGATATTAAGTCATAATTATCTGGAACATTTAGTTGCTCGAAGATAGCAACCATTTTTACATTCTTTCTGTCATTAGATGCCTCCTCATCTCTTGGGAGGTAGCAGAATCTTCTTGGCGTTACTGCCGGCTTGTAGCTTCCGAACCGCAGAGAGATGCTCCCATCAAGGAGGCTCCTGCTCATGCCCTCCTCAGGTTGAGTTGGTGCGGAGAGCTTCGTTGGCCAGACAGTCCAGCTGCGCCCTTGTAGCGCCTCTGCTGAGTATCTACGTCCTGGGAGGGCATGTACTCCGTGGCTTGCTAGGTAGTCGACGACTCCTTGAATTTCGTAGCCTATGTTTGGGGTATTCGAGAGCCTTCCTACCATGCCTCTAGTGATTAATAAATTGGACTCACCACTTTGCCAGTTCTCGTATCCCTTAGTTAGGATAGAGACTTGTATGTGCATGTAGAAGTCCTTGACAGTCATCATGACGTATACCAGCTGACTGCCTTTTGCTAGGTCCACCTCCATCGTTACCAGTAGTGCTTTGTTTCCTTCGTTCTGCTGTGCGGACGGTAGGGTCCATATTTCATTGCTGAAGCTTCTTCGAAAACTTCCCTGGTTCTGCTGCCCAGACTCCGTTGTTGTTCTGGATATTGCTGGAGTCGTGTTGGCCGCTGGTGGGTAACCTGGGTCTATTGAAGCATCTGTGGGGGGCATGTATGGCCCGCTCGGAGATGTTGCCGAGGTTGATGTACTTGTGTACATCCTCTCAGATAGCCTTTCGGCTAATTTTTGTAGGACAGGGTACTCCATCTCCGGTACTTCTTCCTCGATGCCTGCTGCAATAGTAGCACTATGAGGGGGACAAGTGTTACCTTCTTCTTCATGCTTTTCAGAAGGTATGCTAGCTGGTTCCTCCTCATCAGGCTCTTTCTCGTCATCTTCATTTCCCAATCCAGTTGGTTCGGGCTTTGGTTGAGCCTCTTCTTCAGCTGTTGTCTTGCAGACACTTTCCTGTAGTAGGATACTGGTGCACTCCAGTTCCTTGCTTGGTTCTGCTTCCTTTTCTTTAAACTTCTCAGAGTCTTTCTGCAGGCTTGCGCCTAGCTCTAATTCCTTGACTCTTTCTTTGTAGTAGCCCACCTCCTTCTCCAGCTGTTCAATTTCCCCTTCACACCTTTCTTGCATCAGCCTCTGGTTAGGGAATGGTTCTGGTGGAGCTGGTGTAACTGGGACCGCTATTTTAAAGTAATAGGGTTCACATAGGTTACAGGCAGTAACCTTGCATTTGGGGCAATGAATCCTTGCCCGCTGCATTGTTTGGATCTTGCAGCACACACACTTTTCTTCTCGTGGCTGCACGAAGTCGTTATGCTGCCAAGAATGAGAACATTTTCCTTGGAAGTAAGGCAGCGGTACCTGAGGGCGATACCCTCCTTCTAGTTCTCCCAGAACACAAACTGCTTTCTCCTGCTCAGGTGGGTCGAGGGAGCTGTGCAGACTTTGGGTTGATAAAGAGGAGTGATGGTCCCTTTTGCGTTGTGCTTCTTGAAGCCCTTGGAGATACTGCGCATTAAAAGGGATCTCTTCATAGTTGGTGTTGTAAGAAGGCCTGTAATAAGAAGAGGTTAGAGGGTAATTGTCTCCTCTGGTGAAGTACTCCTCTTCCGGAGCCTCGTACTCATCAGGTTGTTGGTAGCTTTGCTGGTCCTGATAACACCAATTGTAGTAGTCTTCCCGTGGGGTAGGCAGGTAGTCAGCCATCAGCTTTCAAGTATGAGTCCTCGGGCCTCTTGTTTTGAAAGGGGCTTGCTGTCTAGGACTACAGTTGTTAAAGTCTTCAGAGAAACCTCGAGCCTCGAGATCTCTTGTGTGCAAGCTTGATGCAGTTCGAAAAGTTGTCTTAAGTTCTTTAAGTTAACTTCTGATGCGATACAGGTTTTGTGGTAAATAACAGACAAGTTCTAAGCTAGTTGATTGGTGGAAACTTTTGTTACTAAAGCAAGGTCAAGATACTCAAGGCTAGAGGTTCGGGAACGTTCATACCCCTCCTGAATGGATTTTTCCCATGCTTCAGACATATGGGCTAAAAGTTCACAGTTACCATAATTTCCCACGGATAAATTCCCGTATTAGGTTAAACATGGCAATTCCTTACTGGATTAAAACAATGCTTCAGGATCATACAGGTGTGCCCTTGGGCTTACTCACGGCCACTCGCCTCCACTGCCAAGTTAGGACCTGTCCTTTTTCCTTACACACAGCTCTTCACCCAGTCAGTAAAAACCATGCTTAATTCTAATCCGCAAATTACCACAAAGGAAAAGATAGCACTTATGAAATCTTAACACAACATCTTAACACAGTAGTGAAAATCAGGATTTGGGTAATTACGACCCTTACCTCGCACTCTTGGCACCTTGACCTCTTGGGGGTTCTACTCCGCCATATCTTTAGCTAGCTCTGATACCATGAAATCGACCTTCCTAACGCCGACGATGCTCGCCGAAGTGTTCGAGGTCGCGGAAGCTCTTTTTCAAGGAGGAAAGTAGCAACAAGAAATAAGGAGAAGATATGGAGAAACTCTCGGATTCTTATTGCAACTTTTCAAGTTTCTGCGTTTTCTA
>RXID01002494.1:0-12342 GCA_005019695.1 Trichopus zeylanicus subsp. travancoricus | reverse complement strand
ATAATGCCTACCACTCCTCCTACTACAACTCTTACTAATACCATTACTACTACTCCAACTAATACTACTATGACTAGTAGAACTACTACTGCTACTAGTACTGCAAATAAAGGCCCTACAGCCACTGCTATTCCAACTATAACTGCCAGTACTAATACTACAACTACTACACCTACTACGACCGACACAACTACTACTAATGCCGCTGCTACTACTATTGCAACTACTACCACAACTATTGCTATAGCTACTACTACGGGTGCTACCACTACTCCAACTACTACAACTCCTCCTACTACTCAAATTACAACTTCGACTAATACTACTATTACTACTACTATTGTTGCTTCTACTAATGCAACTGCTGCTACTACTACTACTACTTCCACTACTACTACTAATACTACTACTAGTAGTAGTACTACCACTACTATTTCAACTACTAATACTACTACTACTACTCCCACACATACAACTGCTACAACTACTACTCCTACTGGTAGTATTAGAACTACTACAACTCCTACTATAACTCCAACTCCAACTTGGATGCCTCTGACTACACCTACCAATACCATTGCTACTACTACTACTACAACTACTGCTACTCCTACTACTAGTAGTACTACTACTACCATATCTAGTACTTCTGCTACAACTACCATTGCCACTACTACTACTACTACTACTAGTCCTACTACTGCTACTCCTAGTACTCTGACTACAACTCTACTATTGCCACAAATCTTACTACTACAACTACTCCAACTCCTATAGTTGCTATTACTCCTACTACTACTACTGTTACTACCACAACAGTAACTACTACTACTATTATTATACTACTACTCATCCTACTACTACTCCTCCTATTATGACTACTGCTACTGCAACTGCCACTCCTACTTGAGCTCCTCCTCCCACTACTACTTCAACTAATACTACTACTAATCCTAGTACAACAACAAGAACAACAAAAACAACTCCAACTACTACTACAATAACTTCTACAACTACTACAATTGCTCCTATTACTACTAATGCTCCTAGCACTACTACTACTCCTACTATTACTCGCACTACTACTACTACTCCAAACAATCCTACTACCACTACTACTACTACAACTACTGCTACGGCTATCCTACAACAACTACTACTAGTAGTACTACTACTAGTAGTATTACTACTACTACATCTTATACTACTACTTCTAAGACAACTACTTAATTACTACTAGTACAACTACTAGTACTACAACTCCTTCCAGTACAGCTGCAAATACTACTACTAAGAGTGCAACTACTACTACTGCTTCTATTGTTGTTGCTGCTACTACTAGTACTACAACTAGTACTACTACTACTACTACTACTACTATTACTACAACTACTAATCCTTCTCAAACAACTACTACTGCTATAATCACTCCTACTCCAACTCCTACTACTACTACAACTCCTACTATGACTATTTCCCCTTCTCCAACTACTACTACTCCTATTACTAGTCCTACTCCAACTCCTTCTACAACAATTGCTACTACTACTAATACTACTACTACTATTACTATAACAACTACCCCTACTAGCACTACTATAACTACTAGCATTACTACTTCTACTACTAGTAGATCTCCAACAACTCCAACTTCTACTACTACACCTACAACAACTCCTACTACTACTCCAACTACAACCTCTACTACTATTACTACTGCAACTTCTACTACTATCACTAATACTACTACTACTACTACTACTACTACTACTACTACTACTACTACTGCTACTAGTGTTGCTACTGCTATAATAACTACTAATATTACTACTACTACTGTTGTTGTTGCTGCTGCTGCTATAGCCACTATTACAACTACTAGTACTACTACTATAACAACTGGCACTATGACAACTACCACTACAGCCACTACTATTGCTGCTTGTAATTCTACTAGTACTACTACTATTATTACCACTACAACCACTAGAAATACTACTACTACTATTACTACTACTGCTACTACTACCACTAATAGTAATATTACTACTGCTGCTGCTACAGCCGCTACTACAACTACTAATACTACAACTACAACTACCAGTGCGACAACTACCACTACAACTACTACTACTGCTACTTGTAATGCTAGTAATATTATTACTCCTATTACTACCACTACAACCACTACTAATACTACTACTACTACTCCAACCACTACTATTGCTACCAGTACTGCAACAAATATAATGCCTACTACTCCTCCCACAGCAACTCTTACTAATACTACTACTACAATAATAATGAATACTACTATGACTACTAGAACTGCTACTACTACTACTTCTACAAATACAGGCCCTACAACCACTGCTATTCCCACTATAACTACTAGTACTAATACTACAACTACTACAACAACTACTAAAACTATTATTACAGCTACTACTACGGCTGCTATCACTACTCTAACAACTACAACTCCTCCTACTACTCATATTACAACTTTGACTAGTACTACTACTGCTAATACTACTACTACTACTACTAGTACTGTTACTTCTACTAATGCAACTGTTGCTCCTACTATAACTGCTGCTACTACTACTACTTCTTCTACTACTACTAGTACTACCACTACTATTTCTACTACGAATAATACTACTACTACTACTAGTACTGTTACTTCTACTAATGCAACTGTTGCTGCTACTATAACTGCTGCTACTACTGCTACTACTTCCACTACTACTACTACTTCTACTACTATTAGTACTAACACTACTATTTCTACTACTAATACTACTACTACTACTACTCCCACACCAACAACTGCTACTACTACTACTCCTACTTGTAGCACTAGAACTACAACAACTCCTGCTATAACTCCAACTAAAACTTTGACTGCTTTGACTACTCCTACTAATAAAATTTCTACTACTACTACAACAAATACTACTACAACTACTGCCACTACTACTGGTGATGCTACGGGTACTTCTACAACTGCTACTTCTACTACTACTACTATAAGTAGTACTTTCGCTACCACCACCATCACCACCACCACGACTACTACTACTACTAGTCCTACTACTACTACTGCTAGTACTCCTACTACTACTCTACTATTACCCAAAATCTTACTACTACAACTACTCAAACTCCTATAGCTACTGTTACTCCTACTACTACTACTGCTACTACTACCACAACAACAACTACTACTACTATTACTATACTACTACTCCTACTACTACTAGTACTCCAAACACTCCAACTACTCCAAGTACTACTACTACTAGTACTCCAAACACTCCAACTGCTCCAAGTATTACTACTGGTCCTAACACTACTACAACATTAACTGCCACTACTACTCCTATTACTACTACTAGTACTACCACCCCTACAACTACTACTACTTCTAATGCTACTACTACTACTACTACTACTTCTATTAATACCACTACCACTCCCACTACTACTACTAATATTACTACTTCTACTCCTGCTACTAGTTGTAATAGTAGTAGAAGTAGGAGCAGAGTTGTACTTATAGTAAAAGTTCTACTAGTTGTTGTTGTAGTAGTAGTAGTAGTAATAGTAGTAGGAGTAGAAGTAATAGGAGTTATAGTAGCAGGAGTAGTAGTTGTAGTTGTAGTTGTAGTAGTTGCGGTAGTAGTAGAAGTAGTTGCTGTAGTTGTGTAGTTGTTGTTCCAGTTGTAGTCATAGTAGTAGACATAGTTGTAGTAGTAGTAGTTGAAGTAGTAGTAGTAGTAGGCATTGTTGTAAGAGTATCAAACTACTAGTAGTAGTAGGACTAGTAGTAGTAGTAGTAGTCATTGTAGAAGTAGAAGAAGAAGTACTAGTAGAAGTTGTAGTAGCAGTAGTAGTAGTTGTTCTTGTTTTTGATATAGTAGTAATTACAGCAGTGGTCATTATTGTAGTAGTAGCAGTCATAGTACTATTAGCAGTAGCAGTAGCCGAAGTAGTAGGAGTAGTAGTAGTAGTAGTATTAGCAGCAGCAGTAGTAGTAGTTGTAGAAATAACAATAATAGTAGTAGTAGTAGTTGAGGTAGTAATAGTAGTAATAGCAACAGTAGTAGTTATAGTAGAAGAAGAAGAACTAGTAGTAGTAGTAGTAGTAATAGTAGTAATAATAGTTGTAGTAGCAGCAATAGTAGTAATAGTAGTGGTAGTTGGAGTATGTGTTGTAATAATAGTAATAGTAGGAGTAGTGGAAGAAGTAGTACTTGTAGTATTAATAGTAGTAGTAGCAATAGTAGAACTTGTAATAGAAGTAGTAGTGGTGGTAGTAGTTGTTGTAGTACTACTAGTAAGAGTGGTTGTAACAGTAGTTGTAGTAGGTGCAGTAGTAGTAATAATAGTCATTGTAGTAGTAGTAGTAGGAGATATAGCAGTAGTAGTAGTAGCAGCAGTAGCAGCAGCGGCAACAACAGCAGCAATAGTAGTAGATTAGTAGTAGTAGTAGTAGTGGTGGTAATATTAGTAGTAGTGGCAATAGTAGCTATTGCAACAAGGGCAGTAATAGTAGCAGTAGCTTTAGTAGCAGTAGTAGCAATAGCAATAATGACAGTAGTACTAGTAGTAGCAACAGTAGAATTAGTAGTAGTTATTTTAGTAGTTGGTGTAGTAGTAGTAGCAGTAGTACTAACAAGAGTAGTAGTAGCGGCAGTTGAAGTAGTAGTTGTAGTTTATGTAGTCGGGGTAGTAGTAGTAGTGGTGGTAGCAGTAGTAGTAATAGTAGTTGCACTAGTAGTAGTAGCTACCGCAGTAGCAACAGTAGAAGAAGGATGAGAAGTTATAACCGTAGCAGTAGAAGTGGTAGCAGCAGTAGTAGCAGAAGTCGTAGTAGTAGTAGTAGTAGTACTAGTAGTAGTAAAAGTAGTAGTAGCATTAGAAGTAGTAGCAAAAGTAGTAATAGTTGCAGAATTAGTAGGAGAAGTAGTAGTAGTAGTAGTAGTAGAAGTTGTTGTAGCATTAGTAGTAGGAGCAGCTATAGTATTAGTAGTAGTAGTGGTAGTAGCCGTAGTAGTTGTAGTAGTGGCACCAACAGTTGTACCAGCAACATTAGTAGTAGTTACGGCTATAGTATTATTTGCAACGACATCAGTAGCATTAGCAGCGGTAGTAGTAGTAATAATTATAGTTGTAATACTAGTTACAATAGTAGTAGTAGTGGCAACAATAGTATTAGTAGGGGTAGCAGTAGTAGTAGTAGCAGCAGCAATAGCAGTAGTCCAAGTTGTAGTAATAATAGCAATAGTTATTGTTGGTGCTGTAGCAGCAGTAGTGCAGTAGTAGCATGAGTAGCAGTAGTAGCGATAGCATTAGTAGTAGTAGTTGCAAAAGAGTAGTAGTGGTACTAGTGGTAGTAGATGTAGTAGTAGTGTAGTAGTAGTAGCAGTAGTAGTAGCAGCAGCAGCAGAAGCAGCAGTAGCAGTAGTAGCAGTAGTAGCAGTAATAGAAGCTGAAGTAGTAGTAGTAGTAGTAGGAGAAGAAGTAGTAGTTGTAGTAATTGTAGTAGTGTTAGTAGTTGCAGTAGTAGAAGCCACAGTAATAGTAGTAGCAGTCATAGCAGTCGTAGTATTAGTAGTAGTAGTAGTAGTAGTAGTAACAGTGGCTATAGTACTAGTAGTAGTTGTTATTATAGTAGTAGTAGTGGTTATGGTGGTAATAGTAGTGATAGTAATAGTAGTAGCAGTAGTAGGAGTAGTAATAGTAGTAGATGTTGTTGTTGTTATTATTGTAGCAGTAGTAGTTGTTGTTGTAGTAGCATTAGTAGTAGTAGTAGTAGTACTGATAGTGGTAGTAGGAGTAGTAGTCGTAGCCATTGTAGTTCAAGTAGTAGAAGTAATAGTAGTAGAAGTAGCATCAACAATAGCTGGAGTAGCAGGAGTCATAGTATTAGTAATAGTGATACTACTTGTAGTAGTAGTTGTAGTGACAACAGTAGTATTAGTAGGTGTAGTAGCAGTAGTAGTCGGGACAGCAGTAGTAGTTGTTGCATTAGTAGTAGTAATAATAGCAGTAGTCATAGTTGCATTAGTGGTAGCGGTTGTAGTAGTAGTAGCGGTAGCATCTGTTCTAGTAGTAGAGCGGTAGCATCAGTTGTAGTAATAGTAGTAGCAACAATAGTAGTAATAATTGTAGTAATAGTGGTGGTAGTAGTAGTAGCAGTTGTAGTAGTGGTGGTAGTAATAGTAACAGTAGTAGCAGGAACAGTAGTAGCAGGAGTAGGAGTAGGAGTAGGAGTAGGAGTAGGAGTGGGAGTAGTAGGAGGAGTAGTAGTAGTAGTAGTATTAGTAGTAGTAGTAGTAGTAGTAGTAGTAGTAGCAGTAGCAGTAGCAGTAGTAGTAGTAGCAGTAGGAGAAGCTGTAGTAGTAGTCATAGTAGTACGAGAATTTGTAGTAATTGTAGTAATAGAAGAGTATTAGTAGTAGTAGGAGCTGGAGTAGCTGTATTTGGAGTAGTTGTTGTAGTAGGAGTAGAAGTAGTTGTAGTCCATGCAATGGTAGTAGAAGTAGTATTAGTAATAGTAGCAGTAGCTACTTTTGAATTAGTAGTAGTAGTAGTAGCAGCAGTAGCAGTAGCTGCTGTTTAATCAGCAATAGTAGTAGTAGCAGCAGCAGTAGCCGTAGTAGTAGATGTAGTAGCCAGGAAAGTAGTAGAAATAGTAGTAGTAGAACTTGTGATAGTAGTAAACAAAGTAGTAGTAGTGGGATAGTAGTGGTAGTAGTTGTAGTAGTAGTAGTAGCAGCAGTAGTAGTTGTAGTAGTATTAGTAATAATAGTATAGGTACGAGTTGTAGTAGTAGCAGTGGTAATAGTAGTACTAGTCACAATAGTTTTAGCAGTTGTAGCAGTAGTAGTCGTAGTAGTAGTGGCGGTAGTAGTTGTAGTCATTGTAACAGTAGTAGTTGTAGCCATAGCAACAGCAGCAGTAGTGCTACTAGGGGTAGGAGTAGTAGCAGCAGTAGTAGTAGTAGTAGGAGTAGCAGAAGTCGTTGGAGTACTAGAGGTAATAGTAATTGTAGTAGAAGTAGTAGTAGTAGCTATTGTAGTTGTAGGAGTCATAATAGCAGTAGCGGTAGTAGTACTAGCAGTAGGAGTAGTAGTAGTTGTTACAATAGTTGTAATAGGAGAAGTAGAAGATGAAGCAGAAGTACTAATTGCAGTAGCTTTAGTAGTAGCAGAAGTAGTAATGGCAGTAGCTGCATTAGTCGTAGTAGCAGTAGTTGTAGTAGCAAAAGTAGTGGTAGTAGTACTGGAAATAGAACTAGTAGTAGTAGTTGTTGTTGTGGTAATGTTGTTGTTGTTGTTGTTGTTGTCGTAGTCGTAGTTATACTACTAAGATTAGCATTAATAGTACAACTTGTAGAAGTAATAGGAGTAGTTGTTGTAGTAGTAGTAGTAGAAATAGTGGCAAGAGTACTAGTAGTAGTAGTAGTAGTCGTAGCATCCGTTGCAGAAATAGAAGTAGTTGCAAAAGTAGTTGTAGTTGTAGTAACGGTTGCAGTAGTAGTAATAGTAATAGTAGTAGACGCAGTAGAAGTAGAAGTCATAATTGTAGTTGGAGTAGTAGGGGAAATAGTAGTATAAGCTATAGCGTTGTAGTGGTAGTAGTAGTTGATGTTTTTTTAGTAGTAGTAATAGTTGTAGCAGCAGAAATAGCAGTAGTTGTAGTAGTTTTAACAACAACAGCAATAGTAGTTATAGCAGTAGTAGTGGTTGAAGAAATAGTAGTCGTAGTAGTCATAGTAGAAGTAGTCGGAGTAGTAGGAGTAGTAGTTATTGTTGTTGTAGTAGCAGTAGTAGCATTAGTAATAGTAGTTAGCGTAGAAGTAGTAGTTGTAGTAGTAGCTATAGTAGCAGAAGAAGCAGTAGAAGTTGTAATAGTAGTAGAAGCAGCAGTAGTAATAATAGTAAAAGTAGTAGTACCGATAGTAGCAGAAGAAGTAGTTGTAGGAGTAGTATTTGTAGTTTTAGTTGTCGTAGCAGCCGTAGTAGCAGTAGAAGTAGTAGTAGAAGTAGTTGTAGTAGCAAAAGTATTAATAGCAACTGTACTAGCTGCAGTATTAGTAGTAGTTGTAGTAGTAGTAGTTGTTCTTGTTGTAGTAGTAGCAGGAGCGGAAGGAGCAATTGTTGTAGTAGCGGTAGTAGCAATAGTTGCGGTAGTAGCAAAGGTAGCAATAGTAGTAGTAGTAGTAGCGATAGTAGCATAGCTACAGTAGTTATTGTTGTAGTGCTTGGAGCAATACTTGTAGTAGGAGTACTAGTTGTAGTAATAGTAGTAGGAGGAGTAGCAGCACTAGTAGTAGTAGTAGAGCTAGTTGTAGGACTAGTAGCAGTAGTAGCAGCAGTAATAGAATTAGTAGTATCAGTTGTAGCAGTACTAGAAGTAATAGGAGACATAGTTGTTCATGTTGTAGCAGTAGTAGAAGTAATAGAAGTCATAATTATTCATCTTGTAGCAGCAGCAGTAGTAGTAGTCACAGTAGTAGTAGTAATAGTAGCTATAGTCGTTGTAATTGTAGTATTAGAAGTTGTTGTAGTCGTAATAGTAGTAGTCATGGTAGAAGTAATAGTAGTAGAAGTAGCAGTGGTGTTAGTGTTAGTAGTAGTAGTAGTAGTAGTAGTAGTAGTAGTAGTAGTAGTAATAGTGGTAGCAGTAGTAGCAGTAGTAGTAGTAGCATCAGTTGTAGTCATAGCAATCATAGTTGTAGTAGCATTAGTGGTAGATGTCGTACTAAAAGTAGTAGCAAAAGTAGTAATAGTAGTAGTAAACTAGTGGAAGTAGTTGTAGTAGTAGCTGTAGCACTAGTTGTTGCAGTATTGGGTGTCATAGTTGTAGCAATAGCATCTGTAGCAACTACAGTAATAGTAGTAGCAGTTGAAGCAGTAGTAGCAATAGTAGTAGTAAGGGTAGTAGCAGTAGTTATAGTAGTAGTAGTAGTAGTAGTACTACTACTACTACTAGTAGTAGTAGTAGAAGTGGTAGTAGTAGTAGTAATTTAGTAGTAGTAGCAGTAGTAGTAGCACTATTAGTAGTAGCAGTAGTAGTGGTAGTAGTAGTAGTAAAAGTAGTATTAATATTAGTAGTAGTAGTAGGTATAGTAGAAGTACTAAAAGTAGTATTAATAATAGGAGTAGTAGAAGTAGCAGTCGTAGTAGCAATGGTAGTGGGAGTATTAGTAGTCGTAGGAGGAGTAGTAGTAGGAGTAGCAATAGAAGTAGCAGTAGTTGTGGCAAAAATAGTAGAGGTAATAGGAGTCATAGTTATTCATGTTGTAGTAGCTATAGCAGTAGTAGAAGTAATAGAAGTCATAATTATTTATGTTGTAGCAGCAGTAGTAGTAGTCCCAGTAGTAGTAGTAATAGTAGCTATAGTAGATGTAATTGTAGTAGAAGTAGTTGTAGTCATAGCAGTAGTCATAGTAGTAGTAGTCATGGTAGAAGTAATAGTAGTAGAAGTAGTAGTGGTGTTAGTGTTAGTAGTAGTAGTAGTAGTAGTAGTAGTAGTAGTAGTAGTAGTAGTAGTAGTAGTAGTAATAGTGGTAGCAGTAGTAGCAGTAGTAGTAGTAGCATTAGTTGTAGTCATAGCAATCATAGTTGTGGTAGCATTAGTGGTAGAAGTAGTACTAAGAGTAGTAGCAAAAGTAGTAATAGTAGTAGTAGAATTAGTGGAAGTAGTAGTAGTTGTAGCTGTAGCACTAGTTGTTGCAGTAGTGGCTGCCGTAGTTGCAGCAATAGCATCTGTAGCAACTATAGTAATAGTAGTAGCAGAAGTAGTAGTAAGGGTAGTAGCAGTAGTTATAGTAGTAGTAGTAGTAGTAGTAGTAGTAGTAGTAGTAGTAGTAGTAGTAGTAGTACTAGTGGTAGTAGTAGTAGTAATTTAGTAGTAGTAGCAGTAGAAGTAGTACTAGTAGTAGTAGCAGTAGTGTTGGTAGTAGTAGTAGTAAAAGTAGTATTGATATTAGTAGTAGGAGTAATAGGTATAGTAGCAGTAGTAAAAGTATTATTAATAATAGGAGTAGTAGCAGATGTGGTTGTAGTAGCAGCAGTAGTGGGAGTATTAGCAGTAGTAGGAGTAGTAGTAGTAGTAGTTGTTGTGGCAGAAATAGTAGAGGTAGTAGTAGTAGCTGTAGTTGTAGTAGTAGAAGTCATTGTAGTAGTAGTAGCAGTAGTAGATGTAATATCAGTAGTAGTAGTAGTAGTAGTAGCAGTAGTAGTAGTAGTAGTAGTAGTGTTGGCAGTAGTCGCAGTAGCTATAGTAGTAGCCGTATTAGTAGCAAAAGTAGCAACAACATCAGCTGGAGGAGGAGGAGGAGTAGTATTAGTAGTAGTTGTAGTAGTAGTAGTAGTAGTAGTAGTAGTCGTAGAAGTAGTAGTAGGAGTATGTGTAGGAGTAGTAGTAGCAACAGCATTAGTAGTACTAGTTGATGTAGTAGCTATAGTTGTAGGAGGAGCAGTAAAAGGAGTAGCAATAGAAGTAGTAGCAGTTGTCGCGGTAATAATAGAGGTAGTAGTAGTTGGAGGTGTAGTAGTTGTAGTTGTAGTTTTAGTAGCAGTAATAGTTACAGTAATAGCAATAGTGAAGGTAGTACTAGTAGCAATAGTAGTAGTAGTAGTTGCATAATAGCAGTAGTAGTTGTAGTAGAAGCAGCAGTAGTAGTAGTTGTGATAGTAGTAGTTTAGTGGCAGAAGTAGTAGCAGCGGTAGTAGTTGTTGTAGTTGTAGTTATAGTAGTAGACGTGGCAGTAGGGGTAGCAGTAGGAGTTGGAGTTGGAGTAGTAGTAGTAGTTGTTGTTGTAGCTCTAGTAGTATCAGTGGTAGTAGTAGTAGTAGTAGTAGTAGTAGTAGTAGTAGTAGTAGTAGTAGTAGTAGTAGTAGTAGTAGTAGTAGTAGTAGTATTAGTAGTAGTGGTAGTAGTAGTAGTAGTAGTATTAGTAGTAGTAGTTTTAGTAGTAGTAGTTTTAGCAGTAGTGGTAGTCGAAGTAGGAGGAGTAGGAATAGTAGTAGTAGCAGTAATAGTAGTAGTAATAGTAGTAGTAGCAGCACGAGTAGTTGTAGTTGTAGTAGTAGTATTAGTACTAGTACTAGTAGTATTAGCAGTAGGAGTAGTTGTAATGTAGGATTAGAAGTTGTAGTAGTAGCAGTAGTCATTGTAGAAGCAGTAGTAGAAGTAGTAGTAGTAGTGGCAGTAGTAGTAATAGTATTAGTAATTATAATAGTAGTTGTTGTTTGAGTAGTACCAGTATCAATAGTAGTAGTTGTAGTAGCAGCAGTAGCTGCAGCAGCAGTACTAGTATTAGCAGAAGTAGTAGTAGCGTAGAAGTAGTAGTAGTAGTAGTAGTAGTAGTTGGAATAGGAGTACTTGTAATATGGGTAGTAGTAGTAGTAGTAGAAGTAGTCACAGCAGTAGTAGTAGTTGTTGTTGTGTTGGTGGTAGTTGTAGTAGTAGTAGGAGGAGGAGGAGTAGTAGCATTAGTAGCAGCAGCAACCACAACAGCAGCAGCTGCAACAATAGTCATAGTATCCGTCGTAGTAATGGTAGTAGTAGTTGTAGTAGTAGCCGTATTAGCTGTGGCAGTGGCAACTGTGATAGTAGTAGTAGTAGTAGTGATAGTAGTAGTAGTCGAAAGAATAGTTGCAATAGTCTTCCCAGTAGTAGTAGTAGAAGCAGTTGTAGTAGCAATAGCAACAGCAGTAGTAATTACTGTAGCAGTAGTAGGAGTAGTAGTAGTAATAGTGGCAGTAGTAGTAGTGGAAGTAGTTGTAGCAGTTGAATTATCAGTAGCAGAAGTAGTAGTAGTAGCAGCAGTAATAGTCGTAGTTGTTATAGGAGTTGTAGCATCAGTAGTAGTAGTAGTAGTAGAAGTAGTAGCAGTAGTGGTAACAATAGTAGTAGCGGTAGCAATGGGCATTGTAGCCGTAGTAGTAGTAGTAGGGATAGTATTAGTAGTTTTTTAAGTAGTGGTTCTAGAAGTAGTACGAGGAATAAATAATGTAGTTTTAGCATTAATAATAGTTGGAATAGTAGTAGTAATAGTAGTAGAAGGAGTTGTAGTTGCAGTCTGAGTAGTAGTAGCAGTAGTTAGGGTAGTTAGAGTAGTAGTAGTAGTAATAGGACTCGTAATAGTAGTAGTAGTCATAGTAGCGGTAGTAGCAGTGTTACGGGCAGTAGTAGTCATAGTAGTAGTAGTTGTAGTAGGGGTAGTAGGAGAAGTAGTATTAGTAGTTTTAATAGTAGCAGTTGTTGGAGTAGTAGTTGGTCTAGTAGTAGTAGTTTTCCTAGAAGTGTAGTAGTCGGAGT
>RXID01002490.1:0-13865 GCA_005019695.1 Trichopus zeylanicus subsp. travancoricus | reverse complement strand
CAACTCAGTAAAAAATCATTCGATACTAGATGAGCCACAAGAAAATCAGCAAAGACTTGCCCATTGACCACCTTTTGGAGAATGAGGATTAAAGCCCAATTTGCTACCCTTCTAGTGAATACAGGCCTAGCCATTAAGTACTTTATGGGATTGATCTTTAATATTAAATCACTTGATGAGAAAATAAATAATGTCTCAGCTTTTTGACCACAAATATGAGTGCCAGACAATGCTTTTCGATAGGGGAGTTGTTACTTTTTGTCCCCACTAACATTTTACTCAGATAATAGAGTGTGTTTTCTTTGCTCTCTCTATTATTCCAGACAAGAAGTACCCCCAAGAATCCTTCCATCGCGTCTATGTAAAGGATAAGGAGTTTATTAAGTAGAGGTGCTGCCAAGATTGGTGGCTTTATGAGATACTACTTGATCTCTTCAAAAGCTTGTTGGCAATTTTAATCCCAAATGAATGGAGTGTCCTTCTTCATCAATCTGGAAAAGGATTGTATTTTCCAGAGAGCTTTGAAATGAATCTCCTTATGCATGCGAATTAACCTTGGAATAGCCTCAATGGCTTTAAGTTGCTAGGTTGTGTCATATCCAAGATGGCTTTGATCTTAGATAGATTAATTTCAATCCCTCAATATCTAACAACAAAGCCAAGTAATTTTTCCTATGATATTCTGAAAGTACACTTTATAGAATTCATCTTTAAATTATATTTTCTAAGATGGTCGAACCACTTTTAGGTCTTGGATGTGCCTGTCATTGGACTTAGCTTTAACCACCAAGCCGTCCACATAACATTCCACCAACTATCATATGAGGTATGGGTCATGGTCCTTTGATAAGTGGCACCCGCATTCTTGAGTCCAAAAGGCATCACCTTATAGCAATAGATGCTAATTAGAGTTCGAAAGATCATATGTTTCTCATCATCATGATGCATCTTGATTTGATTATACCCTAAAAATTCATCCATGAAGGGGAATATTTTGAAGTCAACCGCATTGTCGATCATGATTTTTATTATCAGCAACGAAAAATTATCTTTTGGACATTCTTTATTCAAGTCTCTGTAGTCCACATAAATGCGGATTTGGCCATCTTTCTTCTTGACTGACATAATACTTGCCACCTAATCTATCTATTTTTCCTCTCTAATGAAGCTTGCTTCAATTAGTTTCTTTATTTCTTCTATCACCTTTTGTTCTAGGCCAAGTTTCATCTTCCTACGCGCTAATTTGACAAGTGGAAGCTCGGGATTGATGGCTAACTTGTGGACTGTAACTTTAGGATCTAGTCCAAGAATCTCCTTATAACTCCATGTAAAATAGTCAATGTACTCTTGGAGCACTGCTTTGAATTGAGTTTCACTTTCCTTTGAGAATTGAGTGCTGATGAAAGTCAGCATAGGGTCTTCCCTAACCCTAGGTTGATCTCCATCAATTCATTGATTGTGGTTTGCCCCTTATGCTTAAGTTCTAGTGGAGCTTCTTTTGGTTTGTGGTTTATTTCTTCACCTAGTGGTTTATCTTATTCAGTGGGATTTGGCGAAGGTTCATCTGAGGGTATTTTTGTTGCATCATGCCCCCTCTTTTCTTGTCCTGATGAAATTCCATTGAGGATGTTACCTTTTGTGATGTCTAGAGAGTCATGGCTACTTCAATGCATGTGTTAGGGGGTGTTAATGTTAGTTGGTCATTTTGATTATCAAAGAGAGGTCCAATGGTGACCATGAGGCATATGTTAGTCTTTGGAGCAATATAGCCCAATCCTTTGGTGTTCTCATTTCCTTTTCTAAAAATATAAGCATGCCCCTGGGGTGGATCCCATAGATTCTTAAAGAAATGACACTCTTTGTTTGTGGAAGTCCACAATTAGATTTGTTGATTATCTAATAAAGCTAGTCTGAGAAATATTTAGGAATGATTAGGGTTGATAGTTACCATCATCTGCTAGATCTTCACTTCTCAAGATTTTATATATACTTGGGGTACAAGGGATTGCCTTGTAAGATAGTATTTTTTTTTCTTCTCCTTTGTACTGTGGAAGAATGTAGAAAGTCATTAATTCTTCCATGATGTTGATGCTCAACTCATTTAACGGCTTAAATAAGTCCTTCAAAACTTTAGTAATAAGGAGAGTATTTTCTTTTTGACCTCTGTCATCATCTTTGTCACAAGTATAATCACCCAGATAAACTTGTGAAGCTTCTTCATCTAAAGGGTCCGAGTTACAGCCACTTCCTAGGTGAGATGGAGCGACATCATGCTAGCTATCATTTATTTTACTTGACTGATAGAAGCAGATGCTTATCGGCATGGGATCTCTAGCAGTATTTTGCATCATCATAATATACCTCATGAATATCAAAAGAATGTACATCTCCATCAATACAGTGTTCTTCACCATCCTCAAAGTATTTTAGGCATTGATATAACGTTGATAGTATTAATTTATTTTCATGTTGCCACGGCCTCCCTAGTAGTGCTTTGTTTGACACATCGGTATCAATCACATAAAATTTGGCATCTGTCATCGACTCACCTATTATTAGAGCAATAGTTATGACTCCTAGAGCTTTTTAGTTGTTCTGACTAAATCCTTAGATGGTTATAATCTCGGACAATAGGTGACACACATCCAAAGTTAAAGCTCTTAGAGTCATAGTCATCAAATTGATTGAGGAACCCATTGGGTCAATCAAGATGAGATTGATCTTGATCCCATCATTATTCCCTATGACATAATGGTCTGTTGTGTTCTATTATTCTAGATAGTGAGTTATCATTTCTGAAAGTGATAATGGGAGTTTGATGTGCATACAGAGACTCCTTCAACTTTTCTTTAACAAAGTATACTTGATAGTTGTTTGGATTCTGCAAAATATGCACTAGTGTATTATTGAGTTCTTGTGATATTATTAAGGCATCAAACACACTTAGCATGGCAGGGATCTTTTTGAGGTGGAATACTATGCCCTTATTTATCTGAATTTTTTTCCCTTGTCCTTGGAGATGTTCTTGTCCCTAGGCATTGGAGCTTGTCTTAGAGGTAGTACTTTTTCACCTCAGAGTTATATCTGGTCTGTTTTTCTTAGTTGAAATCTAGCATCGTGCGACAAACAAGACTCATCTTTAGACTCGCTACTAAAGCTAATCATGTGACAAGAGATAGTAAACTCTTGGTCCCATAGTTTCCTAAATATTAGAATCAGATATATAGAACTTCCTCATAGAGAGACCTTTAAAGATTCTTTGGATGAATTTTTTTACTTTGTCTACTGGCATAACCTTCTTTAGGTCTTTGTATTTAGGATGTTTCTTTCATGGATATGTAGATTGGCTTCATGTGGGGGTAGAATGAGCTTTAGAATTAAGTTGTTTGATCCTCTCCTCAAATGCCTACTTCTTCCTTGGGCACTTGCTGGTGCAAGACCTTTCGAAGTGGTCGTAATGTTGTTCTAACTTAGACTAATCATTTATACCTTGTTTGTATAATTTTTCTAAAGTTGGTAAAGTGTATCCTGCCACAAGTTCTAGGACTGGCATCTTACAAAACCTAGTGGGTTGAGTATTTATTACTGGATTACTTGATGGAGGCTGAGATAGCTACTCATCGGTATTTACCTCGAATGTAGGATCACCATACAACAAGAGGTCATAGATTCAGATAATTTTCTTCTATAGGATCTAGTTTTCTTAACCCATCTCTTGAGTAAGTGACATAAGTGATTATTCTATCCCCAAGGAGGGTTGGTAAGTGATTCCTTGCCACCTCTGCAGGGTCTTTTTTGTGTCTTTGCCTTCTTTGCTAACACTTTCTCCATCTTCTCAATTTTCTCGCAGAGCATAGTAGTTTTATTTGACATGCTTTCCATATGGGCAACTATAGCTTGCATGTGTTTATTCAGCATCTGCATTTGCCCCTTGACAAACTTCATATTAGTTGTAACTAATTTTTTCATAGTATTCAGTTGTAGTTTGAGCATACCATAATCATATTCAAGAGCAAACCACTTTCTAAGATAATTATCTTGGGAGCAACCCTCTGGGAGACCCGTGGGATATTTTTATCTTATCAGTAATATCCCTGATGAATCTATTCACTTCTTCCTACCTTACACCCTTAATTTCATCATTATTGAAATAATGGAGCAAGGATCAACTTGGTTCTATACCTTTGATAGTAAATATAGCAAAGCATGTTGCCATTGGGAGTTCATTTTCTTCATCTCCCGTGTTAGGGTCCTTTAATAGAGCTCTGAGTTTGTCAAGAAAGAAATCTTTAAGAGTTACTTGGCTTCTTTCCTCTTGGGCATATTCCTCTAGAGCATCGATGTATTCATAGATAGCTAATTTCTTGACATCATATTTATCATGCTAAACTAGCTTCTTCTTCTTTCTTATGTTCTCTTTCTTCTTGATGTTTTGAAAATGTGAGGAAATTTACTCCGATGAGGCTTTCTTTATCATCATCCCAGGCTCTTCAGGGTTTCTAGTTATCTTCTTCATTAGCTTGTTCAGCCTTGTTGAAATATAGATGTTTCATAAGTGCCCTTATTTGAGGGTACATTATCCTTCTTCCACGATGAGAAACTTAGCGAGTGATTCATCATCCTCAAATATAGTAATATGATTAATGTGTTTAGTAGGTATTTCAAATAGAGTTACCTTCGAGAGAGTTAGCTTGCCCTCTCGGTATTACTTTTCGACCCAATCCTTGAACACATAGCAGTCTTCAATAGTATATCCCAAAACTTTGTCATGAGAATAATAGTTTAGGTGATCTTTTTTGTTGGCTTTGCCTGACCTCTTGGATTCTTGAAATTAGAGGCTTAACTTCAAGGCATCATGGAAGATTTTATCTATTCTCTCTTTTGAAAGAATATTTTTTTCTGAGTCATTGTTGGAAACTATTGGATCATTCCACTTCCTCATCTCCTTCAAGAGTTAGTAGTTTCTACGTGTTGACTTTATTCATAGTAGGATTTGTAAGCTTTTTCTGCTTAGTTGCTATGAATGTAGACCTCACATTCTTGGAAGGCTCTCCATACTTTATCTTAACTTTTTTCACTTTGAAATTTTATAAACTAGATAAAGTTGGTGGACCAATCCTTTCTAGCTTTTTGACTTGCATAATGAGGTCTTAGAAGGTGTGGATAGAAGAGGTGTTTAGATAAAGTATCATCCACTCTCCTCTTATATTGCCGAGAACTAGATTTATCACCTCAAATTGGCTCATGGCTTATTGACATTTCTTAATACTGAGATTTTTTTCACCATGTGATATAATCTAAAATTGGCTTATTCTCGCATTTCGATATTGAGACAAGATCTATAATGATCACCTTATTGTTAACTCCTCCAAACCTAATTCAAAAAGCCTCTTTCATTTATGCCCAAGTTTGTATGAATTCTAATTGTAAGCTGGCATACTACTCGAATGCTTCTCCTATCAAGCTTACTAAAAATTGGCAAAATAATAATGAGGGACTATTACTTGAATCCCCACACAGAGTCACAAAGTGAACTATAAGCTATTCAGGATTGCCCGTGCCATTAAACTATTTGAAACTAGGCACTGTATAGGCTCTGGGATTTAGTACTCGGTCGTGATGACTATGGTATGGTTTATCGACATCATTTATCCTACCTGCTTCACTTTCTTGTCTCAACTATGTAGCCACCATTTGTTGCACCTGCTGTTGTATGTATCCTAAGAGTTCTATGTTATTAGAGATCCCTAAAATTGGGGATTATGTATCCTTTATTGGAGGAGGTTCTTGTGAAGAGCCTATATTTTTGTGGATCTCATCTATAAGAGATGTACCTTCCGCCACCTCTACTGCTTGAGATGGCTATTAAGATTATTCCAACTTGTCAAGCTTTTAACTCAGCTATAACAATGTTTTTATCAACTTCATGACTTTCTTTTAAGCTTCATCTTTCTCTTTGTCTTACTGTCTCAACCGTGCTTGTAGTGCTTTTATGTCACTTCTTGATTAGAGTTTTTAGTTATGAATAAGGCTTTCATCAAAATATGATAGTCCATATCTTAAGGACTAGGTCTGGGCTTTGGGTTAAGATTAACTTCCCCCATCAGTTGAGTTACCTCATTCAAGGGTCTACTCATGGCACAGGTCACCACACCTTCTATTTGATATAGTAGCAAGGACTAGTTCACAAGGGCCCTCTCACCTTGGATTTTTTTCATCAATAAGCCTTACTTAGGCAGTCTTTTTTTAACGTTTGGTTGATTGGGGTGTAGGTTCATGGTCATTTCCAGAGGCATGATGAGAAATAACTCTAATAGTATGAGTGATCCCCCTTTGTGCATCCTCATGCTACATTGTAGACTTATAGCGACTCTTGTGGTCAAGTTTGGTGACTTGCCCTTTTGCAACAGTCTTAAGGTAAGACTACATCCCCTATGATTTGCTTTTATCCTTCTCTAAATTGCTTGATGGGGTAAAAAAGTTAGAGATGGGGATGGTAATGACCAACTTCATTCGAGGAGTAGGCTTCCCTAGTCAGCTGAAGATCCCAGCAACCTTCCCTTTGCTCATGATAATCAGAATGTGTTCTTCTTCATCCATGCACATATCCAGACTCACTTTTGGTTGCCCCCTGCTAGGAGCTGGGTGAAGACGATCAAAGACTAAGCTTCATTTCAAACCTAGTCTCTAGAAGATTGATATCCTTACTGATTGAGGCATGGCTTCTAGTTTTTTATCCGAATGACCTTTTTCATTAGGAATGATGACATTGGGCCTCTTTTCTCTTGATAAAAGGTGAGGAGCAAGTTTATCTTACATGACAACAACTTCAATCAGTACAATAGTAGGACCTTCTTGAACTAGACGACCTCAAGGATAGTTTTCAAACATGATTTGAACCTCAACTACTTCGGTGGCACCCATTGATTAAGGCAGATGCACAGTCGATCCTGCCCCCAAGATGATGGTGTACCTCGGAGTGGAGATATTCTTCATTAATGAAATTTGATATTTTCTTCTACAAAGGAGAACACAATTGATTAATTTCCAATTGTATCTCTATTTTATCAATGTCTCTATTATATTACCTAGGGTTTTATACTTAGAGGAGAAGTTGAGTCCCACCAAACATGCTAGAATTTACAGGATTGATTTCGATGGCTCGGGAGTAGCGAAGACCTAGGGGAGTGACTCGATACATAAATCAAAATGTATTTTATTTATGCGCTATCAGGTATTATGAAAATATTGACTTTCAATAGGCACAAGTTCCTATCATTAATTATCCTAATAATTGTTAGAAACCTCCTAAAATAAGAAAACTAGCTAACAAAATAAAGACACAAAAGAAGAGAAGCAAGTATGACATTGATTAATTTAAGAAATGGTACAAGGCCTAAGTAAAGGCATGTACTCATTTTACAATGAATTTTAATATGAAACTATAAAAAACATATAAGAAATAAAGAAAAAAAGAGTGAAGAAGAGACTTTGATGTGTGCTACTACCCCGCTCTCCTGTGTTGGATCTCGTGGTATTTAACTTGGATGGGTCTTGACTAGGTCTTCGGTAGATATTGATAATATGCTGACGGGTGAGAATGACTGCATTGGCTTATATTAGTTAACCCTATTAAGATTTGAAGTGTTATTAATGGCTTTCTACTTATTGTTAGTTGAGTTCTTTTGATATTTGATTTAGGAGAATGATTAGCGGCCTTAGCTTTATTCTAATCGTTTCTAATATGATAATCAAGGGCCTTTTAGGCAAGTTGTCAATCAAATTTAGAGCATCACCAACAGCTTCTGAAATTGGCTAGCTTAAGAGGTGTATCATCAATTGCTTATGCGGTTGACTAACTTATAAGGTGCATCCTCAATTACTTTTAGAGTTGACTAACTGGAAGGGAGCATCATCAACTACTTCTGGAGTTGACTAGCTCGAATGGTGTATCATTAACTATTTCTGGGGTTGACTAGCTTGAGGGGTGCATCATCAATTACTTCTAGGGTTCACTAGCTTAAGGGATTTGTCATTAACTACTTCTAGTGTTGACTCGCTCGAGAGATGTGTCATCAACTACCTCTGGGGTTGACTAGCTTGAGAGGTATGTCATCAATTTCTTCTAGAGCTAACTAGCTCGAAGGGTGCATTATCAACCATCTCTAGAGTTGATTAGCTTGAGAGGTGCATTATCAATTGCTTCTGGAGTTGACTAGCTTTAGGGGTGCATCGTCAACTGCTTCTGGGATTAACTATTGTGAGGGGTGCATTGTCAACTACTTCTGAAGTTGACTATCCCAAGGGGTATATCGTTACCTATTTCTAAGATTGATTAGCCTGAGGGGTGCATCAACAACTGCTTCTAGGATCAACTAGTTTGAAGGGTAAGTCATCAATTGCTTTTGGGGTTGACTAACTTGAGGGGTGAGTCATCAACTGCTTATGGGGTTGACTAACTCGATGGGCGCATTGTCAACTACTTTTGGGGTTGGCTAGTTTGAAGGATGCATTGTCAACTACTTTTGGGGTAAACTAGCTTGAGTGATGCGTCATCAACTACTTCTGGGGTTGACTAACTCGAGGGGTGCATCGTCAATCGCTTGTGGGATTAACTAGTTCAAAGGGTGAATCGTTAACTACATCTGGGGTTAACTAATTTAAGGAGGACGTTGTCAACTACTTCTGAGGTTGACTAGCTTGAGGGATATATCGTCAACTGCTTTTGATGTTGACTAGCTTGAAGGATATGTCGTCAACTGCTTATGGGGTTCACCAACTTGAGGAGCGTATCATCAACTTCTTATAGGATTGACTAGCTTCAAAGTGTGCCAACAGTTTTGAACATGTTGGTATTTAACCTCTTTGATTTGGTAGCATCACCAACAGCTTATAAGGTTGGGTATAACTTTGAAGTATGGTTGATAGCTTTGACTATATTAGCGATTAACTTCTTTGGTTTGATAGTATCACCAACAACTTATGGGGTCGGGTGTAGCTTTGAAGTATGGCTAACAGCTTTGAGTATATTAGCAATTAACTTCTTTGGTTTAGTAGCATCACCAATGGCTTATAGTGTTAGGTATAGCTTTCACATGTGGCCAACAACTTTAAGCATGTTGGTGATTAACTTTTTAAATTTGGTAGCGTCATCAATGGCTTATGGAGTTGGATATAGTTTCAAAATGTAATCGATAGATTTGAGCATATTGGTAATTAAATTTTTGGTTTAATAGCATCACCAACAATTTAGGGGATTGGGTATAGCTTCAGAGTGATACCAAAGGCTTTTGAAGCATACCCAGCAAGACTCAATTTGACCCATTTAGTTTTATTTGAACTAATTCTAGTTTGACTCAAGATGGTAATATCTCCCATTGTCCATAACCTTGGAGTATTGCCAAAGGTTTAGCACACACACCGAGATTTAGTTTGACTCATTTAGTTCTATTTGAACTAATTTTAGTTTGGACCTGAGTTTGGTTCGAATTAAGCTCAACACTCAGAATTTGATTTTGATTCGAGTCTAAATTGATTCAACTTGATGTTCAAAACTTGATTTGAATCAAGTTCGATTTGATTTAGTTTAATTTTTAGGACTCGACTTTGATTAAAGTCTAATTCAATTTAATTCAATATTTAGAACTCGATTTTAACTTGAGTCTAGTTTTGTTTGATTTGGGTCAACTTTTGACCTTGTGTTGGACTTTTAATGGATCTTTAATCTAACTCTTAATGGGTTCTTAATGAATCCTTTTTGTAACCAACCCTGAATGAGTTCCTCATGGATACTTCTTAGCTCTGGCCCTAAACAAGTCCTTATTGGATCCTTAGTGGATGTTAGACCCAACCCTCGATGAATTTTATTTGGATCCTATCTCCACCCGTTGATGGACTTGGGTTCGACCCATGTTGGACCTCCATTGGGTTCGTGTTTGCATCTTAATGGAGTTTGGTTCAAGTTCAAGTCGATTTGGTTCAGTTTGGTTAAAATTCAAGGTTGTCCTAGTCCTAGTTTGATTCTATGCTTGATTTAACCCTATTTAGCTTTTAATTTGAACTTAATTTAACCTAATTTAGGGTTTGATTTGAGCTTAATTTGACCCACATTAGATTTGATTTGAACTTGACTTGATTTTGAATTAACCCAACTTGAACTCAATTAGCGTTGAGTCTAAGCTAATTTGGTTCGAACCAACTAAATTTAGATTTTGAATCTAGTTCAATTTGAGTTTTAGTCCATTTATTTGATCAATTTAGGTCCATTTTTTGGTCTATTTGAATCAATTTAGTTTTATTTATTTGTTCTAATGAGTCATTTGAATTTAATCAATTTGATTCAGAAGCTTACGGGCTATCATAATAACCTTTGGCGAGCCTATGGGATAACCTTAGTTCAAATAGATGATCAATAAGTTCACAGGCTAACCTTAATCTGTATAGAGATTTGACAAGCTTGCAAGTCGATCTTAGTTCGAATAGATATTTGGCAAGCTCGTAAATTTGCCTTGGTCCGAATAGATGATTAATGAGTTTATGGGCTAACCTTAGTCTGAATAAACGTTCAGTAAGCTAACAAGCTAGTCCTAATCCGAATAGATATTCAGTATGCTCGCAAGCTTGTCTTAATTCAATAAATGTTTGGCAAACTTACAAGCTCGCCTTAGTCATAATAGACATTCAGCGAGCTCGCAAGCTCACCTTAGTTTGAATAGGTATTTGACAAACTTACAAGCTAACTTTAGTCCGAATAGACGTTCGACAAATTCGCGAGCTGGCCTTAATCTAAATAGACATTTGGTAAGCTCACAGGCTAACTTTAGTCCAAATAAATATTTAGCAAGCTCGCAAGTTGCTCTTGAATCATATAGATAATTAGTGAGTTTGTGGGCTAACCTTTGTCTAGATAGACGTTTGACGAGTTCGAAAGTTAGTTTTAATCTAAATAGATGTTCAACGAGCTTGCAAACTAATCTTAGTCCGAATAGACGTTCAGTGAGCCCGCATGTTAGCCTTAGTTTGAATAGATATTTGGTAAGCTCGTAAGCTGACCTTAGTCTAAATAAATATTTGGCAAACTCTCAAATTGGTCTTAGTTTGAGTAGACGTTCGACGAGCTCACAGATTGACCTTAGTCTAAATAAACGTTTGGCGAGCTTGTAAGCTAAATTAGCTCAAATTTAGTTTCAAGTGAGCCCATGGACTGACTTTACACCGGAATTGACTTTCGGACAAGCCCATAAACTAATCCTAAGTCAATGATAGAGGTCCATCAATGCGTAAGAAATCGTGGGTGACCACAGTGATGATAGAGCTTGTTAATACACAAAAAATTATGAGTAATCATGGTGCTGATGAAGTCTCATTGATACGACAAAGATAGCAAATGACCTCAATGGCAATAGCATAAAAATCAAGACAAGAGAGTTTCTCCTCTTTTGTTTAACTTGATCTTTCTTCTTCTTTTCTTGACCGAATTTTCCTCTCTTTTTATTTTTTTGAGACCAAGAATTTTTTTGTTGGATTTTACTTTTTTCTCATTTTCTCTTCCTACCCATGCCTCTTGCTCCCTCTCGTAGCAACTCCTTGCTCCTTCAACCGGACCATGGCCTTCTTCGAATCCAGCCCAAATCCAGTCAAAATTGGGCCAGATGCAGCCACAGAGGGCAGATGCGGCCCGTGGCTGGCGGAGCGAGTGAAGCCGAGGAAGCAATGGAGCAGGCATCCTTCGGACAGATCTGGCGGCGAAGGGGTGCCACGAAGAGGTCAGCAGCCACACGAGAGAGTGACCCCGGCGGAGCGCTAGGATTCCAGCGAGGGGGCACGAGTGAGGGAGCAAGAGAGTTGGCACGGTCGTGATGGAGTGCAGACGGAGAGGAGACGGGCTTCGAGAAGACTAGGGCACAGAGGAGAGATGGTGGACCGGATGGCAGCGAGACAAACGGCTGCTCGCTCAGGCGCGGACAGTGAGAGGAGCTCCGGTGGTGGAGCTGCTCGGAGATGGCAAACTCTGGCGTTTGTAGCTAGGGTTTGGGCGAGGAGGTAGCGGGCCAGACGGCGGCGAGACAGGCGATGAAGGCACTGATGGTGATCAGCACTAGGAGAGACAACAGCAGGTGGTTCCAGTCAAGGGAGTGGAGAAGCAGGGATGCAGCAGTAGGGTTCCTATGACAAACACCAAAGAGAAGGAAAGAAAAAAATTGAGAAAAAAAATGAGAACTTTACATCGTATTCTTCTTCTTCTGATGCGATTTTCCTTCCCAATGATGTCTTCCGTCCAGTTCCTGGTCTCTTATCTTCACTTTCTTACTCTGTTTTTTTATCTGCAGGTTCTCATTAATTTATAACTCTCTAAGAAATTTAGAATGTAATTTTGAATTGATTGATTTTGAAATGTGATGTAGTTATGATTGAATCTTGGAATCTCTGATTGATCTTATTTTGAAAACATATTGGATTGATTTAGATTGTATTTTTATATTTTATGAAGTCGCGTAGGATTTACTTTTTTGATGGAGAAATTCAAGACTTGTACTATTCTGCTAAATTTTTGAGGAATATTACTTTGTTATATTTTAACTTAAAATATAATTTTATAAATGTCCAGGGTGGTTTTTTTTTTTTCAATAAAAAAAGGTTATTTATCAAATTTTAAACTTTTTGAAATTTTTTAAAATAACATTTGGACTTGTTATAAAATAAAAAGTTTTAGAAATTTATTATGTACAAAAAATTTTGCAAAGAGATAATTATCTATAACCCCTGTAATTAGTCTTAATTACCTACAGCCCCCGTAATTTCCGAAATTACCTACACCACCTCATTTTCGAAAATATTTACCCATACCCTCATAATTGTTATTTAACCAAAAATTTTTCAAAAAATTTCGATTTTACCCTCAGGTATTTTTACAATTAAACTCCTAAAAACTTATTTTTTATATTTAACACCCCGAAATTCGGTTATTTGCAAATAACACCCCGAAATTATTTCGATTTACAGAAAAGTCCCCGAAATTCGACGGCGGAGAGAGTGGCGGCGACCCCGGAGGCCAACGGCCGGAGCAGAGGCGGAGGCCGGCACGCCGGCACGCCGGCACCCGTCCGCGCCCTCGTGCCGGCGCACCGGCCTCGGCCTCCGTCCCGCGTGCCGAGGCCGTCCACGGTCGCGTGTCGGCACGCCGTCCGGCCTCGGCCTCCGTCCCCAGCGCACGAGCGCAGACGTCGGCCGACGATGATCCGGCGAGGGGTCTATTTATAAAAATTAGTTTTAAAATGAGTAAAATTTAGACTTATTTTTTAAAAAAAATATTCAAGGGTCTATTTTTTAATGTATAAATATTAAATTTATATTTTTAAATTTAAAAATCATTAATATCTTTTTTGTAAAATTTTACTTAAAATATGATAAAAAATATAGACTTATTTATAAATAAAAATATTAAAGGGTCTATTTGTAAATATACAACATGAAAGTTGTAATATTAAATTTTAAGTTTTGAAACCTGAATGACTTATTTGTAAAATTTACTTATAAAAAAATTTGGACTTATTTATAAATAAAAATATTAAAGGTGGTCTATTTTTAAATGTAAAATAGTAAACTTGTAATTTGAAAATTTAAAATTTAAAACTTTCACAGTTTTTTTGTGAAATTTAATATTAAAAATGATTAAAATATTGACTTATTTTAAAAAAAATCAAGGGATCTACTTGTAAATGTACAATATAAATTTGTAATTTTAAATTTTAAGTTTTGAAACCTTCAATGACTTATTTATAAAATTTACTTATAAAATAAATAAAATTTGGACTTATTTATAAATAAAAATATTAAAAGTGGTCTATCTTTAAATGTAAAAATAG
>RXID01002487.1:0-16373 GCA_005019695.1 Trichopus zeylanicus subsp. travancoricus | reverse complement strand
GACACTCAAAGGAAGTTCAAGAATATCAAAAGAAGCTAATTCAGAAGTCAAGGGGCCATGACAACTGATTTGATTCACTCTTCTATTTAAACTTAGGATTTACCTTACTTAGTACCTTTCTATGTTTAAAATTCTCTTTATTATGATGTCTTAGGTCTTATTCTCGGATTCCACCAACCCAAGATCAATTTTGGACTGAATCCTATTCAGTTTAGGACTTGGGAAGGATGAATCTTTATTTAGGATTTTATTTTCGTTGGTTAACTTATTTAGAACTTCTACCAACCCAATTAATGGGTTTAAACTGAGTTATGCTCAGCCATTAACACTATCCTTGTAGCAGCAGTAACCGCAGCCTTAGAAGAGCTGGACTTGGAAGAGGACGAATACCTCGACATCAAGGAGTCGGTCTACTACAACATGGAAAAGGGAAGGGAGACCTTCCGAAAGAAATTTGAGCCTTTACTACAAAGGCTGAAGAAGGCAGGATAGATTGGTGAGGATCCTTTACGACACTGGTCCAAGAACCAGATAGTATGCAAGCTGGATATTAAGAACCAGGATTTTACAATCACCGATAAGCCCCTAAAGCACGTCACTCCTCATTTACATGATGCTTTTAAGAGGCATGTGCAGGCGTTACTCGAGCTTGGTGTCATCAGGCCCAGCAAAAGTAGACATCGGACGACAGCTATCATAGTGCATTCCGGGACAAGTGTCGACCCAAGAACTGGGTAGGAAGTCAAAGGAATGGAGAGGATGGTCTTCAACTACAAAAGGCTAAATGACATTACCAATAAAGACCAGTATAGCCTTCCGGGGATCAACACAATATTGCGGAGAGTTAGCAATAGCAAAATATTCTCCAAGTTTGATCTCAAAAGCGGTTTCCATCAAGTAGCAATGCATCCTGAGTCCATAGAATGGACCACCTTCTGGGTACCAGAAGGACAGTTTGAATGGCTAGTTATGCCTTTTGGGCTAAAGAACGCACCAGCTATGTTTCAGAGGAAGATGGATGCTTGGTTTCAAGGTACTGAGCAATTTATTGCCGTATACATTGACGATATTCTAGTCTTCTCAGATACTGAGGAACAACATGCAAGGCACCTGGAGGAGATGCTGCAAATCTGCGAAGCAAATGGCTTGATCCTTAGCCCCACGAAAATGAAAATTGCTGTCTCTGAAGTCGAATTCTTGGGAACCGTAATTGGCAATCAAAAGGTAAAGCTACAACCCCACATTATCAAACGTGTTGCTGACTTCCAGGAGCAAGAGCTGACAACCTTAAAGGGGCTTAGGTCGTGGCTTGGGATTATGAATTATGCCAGGAGCTATATCCCAAATATAGGGAAGCTTCTTGGGCCTTTATACGCCAAAACAAGCCCAACGGGTGAAAGAAGATGGAATGAGCAGGACTGGAAGTTGGTAAGGCAAATAAGGCATCTTGTTTAGGCACTACCGGACTTGGAGGTACCCCCAGAAGGCAGCTACATGATCCTTGAGGTAGACGGATGTATGGAAGGGTGGGGTGGCATCTATAAATGGAAAACCCAGAAGTATGACCCTAAGTCTACTGAGCGGATATGTGCATATGCAAGTGGGAAGTTTAACTCACCAAAATCTGCTATTGATGCAGAGATTCATGCAGTAATGAAATCACTGGAGGCTCTCAAGATCTACTATCTCGACAAAGCAAAGCTGCTCGTCAGGAAAGACTGCCAGGCGATTATCAGTTTTTTTCAGAAGTCAGCAAACAATAAGCCATCGAGGGTTAGATGGCTGGCATTTGCGGACTATATCATTGGAACAGGAGTCATGATCCAATTTGAACATATAGACGGGAGGGACAACCAGTTAGCTGACGCGCTTTCCCGAACTGTGTTTTAATTTCAGGATGGCCGACGGATGCAGAGCAAGAAAAACTGAGTCTCGCCGCTATATAGCCCTTCAGGAAGTCAAAGCGGCACAGCACAAAGGGGCACAAGAGCAGCTGAAGAACATGATAACCCTACTATGCGCTATGCTCAGCTCATCAGGTTATATGATTCCACACCAGTGCCCATTGACATCCGCAACTCTATCGGGGAGGATCTCCAACACCTTGAGCGACAGGCCGCCCAAGCAGCCATCACAGCACTCCTCCAACTAAGGGAGCTTCACTCCATGAAAACAGCGGCATGCCTTCACCTCAGCAAGACTGACACTTTTTGGACCCAATGGTTCCCCTCGGTCAAGCAGATTGATGAACAGCTTAGCCGCGCCATTTCTCTTACCATATCCTCGACTCAGCGCACAAGCGCCTTCCAGCTGGACCCTCAACAGAAGCGTGGTGGAGAGTAGATCGCTTCAGCCCACTGGAGACAGCCCAACCCAGCAACTCAAGCCCAGCCAGTCCAAGCGTAACCGGCCGGCCCAGCCCAGACGAGGCCGTAGCTTAGGTGTAAAGTTATGGCAGCTTTAATAAAGCGCCTTTTGTAAAGTAGCTTTATAAAAAGTAGCTTTTGGGCAAAGTAGCTTTGGCAGCTTTTGAAAAGCGCCTTTGTAAAAGCTGCTTTAATAAAGCAGATGTGAGCTTATTGCATCTGCTGGTGTAAGCTCCCCTTATAAAAGGGAGCCATATATTCAGAATAAACACAAGTCGGGAAGTCGACAAGTAGGCGAGGCCATTTGAAATCAAGCAAGTGTTCTGAGTAAAGCGCAGAGTGATCTGTGAGTTTCTGCCAATCTATTCTCCTTATTCTCCTTGTGCTTACTTTGCATCTGATCCGGGAAACAATCTGGTATAAGGGGAGCCATATATTCAGAATAAACACAAGTCGGGAAGTCGATAAGTAGGCGAGGCCATTTGAAATCAAGCAAGTGTTCTGAGTAAAGCGCAGAGTGATCTATGAGTTTCTGCCAATCTTTTCTCCTTATTCTCTTTGCGCTTACTTTGCATCCGATCCGGGAAACAATCTGGTATCAGAGCTAGTTAAAGAAGATATGTCTTGTGAGTAGAAAGCTTTGGGTTAAGGTATGAAAGGTTAGGGGAAGGATTTGTTTTATCATACTTGTTCCCGTTCTCCTCTGAGCTTATGATTTACATGCTTTCATATGAACTATCATGTTTCTGCTTGGTATTATGCTAATCAGGCAAGAGTTACGGGTATTATGCTTTCTGGGTGACGAACTGAGAGGAAAAAGAACAGGTCCTAACTTGGCAGTAAGGCGAGTGACCGTGGTAAGCCCAAGGGCACACCTATGTGATTCTAGAAAGTTCTAACCTAGCGAGGAACTGCCCTGCTCAAACCTGGATAGGAACTGCCCGGTAGAAGCTGACGTAGCAACAAGCATGGTAGACGAGGAAAACACCGTTGCCTCTGTTAAGAACTCCTTGAATCCACAAGGAAGAGAGAAAATTCACTAAAGTAGAACTTTATTGAGAATAAAAGTTGTCCCCCGTCCGTAGGACTGAAGGCCTATTTATACAAATACCAGAAATCCATTTTGAGTAAGTTTCTGGCTTTCCAAGTCCTAAACTGAATATAACTCAGTTTAAACCCATTAATTGGGTTGGTAGAAGTTCTAAATAAGTTAACCTACGAAAATAAAATCCTAAATAAAGATTCATCCTTCCCAAGTCCTAAACTGAATAGGATTCAGTCCAAAATTGGTCTTGGGTTGGTGGAATCCGAGAATAAGACCTAAGACATCATCATGAAGAGAATTTTAAACATAGAAAGGTACTAAGTAAAGTAAATCCTAAGTTTAAATAGAAGAGTGAATCAAATCGTTTGTCATGACCCCTTGACTTCTGAATTAGCTTCTTTTGATATTCTTGAACTTCCTTTGAGTGTCCTACATCAGTGTCCCCTTCTTGTAAAGAACTCATCCTCGAGTTACTTTGTCGTAATGTGCAGTCCTCAGGTGCATAGTAGTCAAACAAATCTTGAATATTAAAAGTGTTTGAGCTCCCCAAATCCTTCGGGAGGTCGATGACATAGGCATTGTTGTTTATCTTTCTCAGTATCTTCAGTGGCCCAATTTTCTTCTGTTTCAGTTTGTTGTAAGTTCCAGCTGGAAACCGTTCCTTCCTCAAGTGCACCATCACCAGATCTCCTTCTTGAAACTCTTTTGAACGCTTATGAATATCCGCTTTAGTTTTGTATTTGGCATTGGATTCTTCTAATTTTTTCTTTACCTCAGTATGCACTTCAATAATTCTCTCCCCCATATTGTCTACAGCTATGCTTGTTCCTGGCAATTTGGGCAACACCACCAAATCCAGCGGGTGTTTTGGTGTTCTTCCATTGACAATTTCAAATGGCGATTTTCCCGTGGATCTGTTCTTCATGTTATTGAAAGCAAATTCAGCTTGTGAGAGTGTATAGTCCCACTGCTTTGGTTTGTCTCTTGCAAGACACCGAATGATGTTTACAAGTGTTCGATTCACCATTTCAGTTTGTCCATCTGTTTGTGGATGATAAGCACTATTAAATTGTAGAGACGTATCAAATCGTTTCCACAATGTCTTCCAAAAGTGACTTAGAAATTTTGTGTCATGATCAAAAGTGATAGTCTTTGGCACTCCATGTAGCCTTACAATCTCTTGAAAGAATAGATTAACCACCCTTGTTGCATCTGCTGTTTTCTTACATGGAATGAAGTGTGCCATCTTGGAAAATCTGTCGACAACAACAAATACTGAATCTAAGCCTCGTTGAGTCCTGGGGAGGCCCAAAACAAAATCCATCGATAGATCCTCCCATGGGGCATTTGGCACAGGCAATGGGGTATAAGGGCCAGTGTTTTGAGAGCTTCCTTTGGCTGTTTGGCATACATAGCATCTTTGTACAAAGCGACCAACATCCCTTTTAAGTTGTGGCCAGTAGTAGCGCTCTTCAACTAGTGCAATGCTCTTGTCATGCCCAAGATGTCCTGCTAAGCCACTGCTATGCAACTCTTTCACCACCTTTTCTCTCAAGGAGCACCTTGGAATGCAAAGATGAGAACCCTTAAAGAGAAAGCCTTCATGGAGATATAAATCACTTCTTTGTCCTGCTTGGCACTTTCTATACCCCTCTTTAAAATCTTCATCTTCAGCAAACAATTCCTTCAAATAATCAAACCCTTCAACTTCGTTGCTTATAGTTACCATCAAGGCTGCCCTACGGCTCAAAGCATCTGCCACCTTATTTTTTTGTCCAGATTTGTGTTTCAAAACATAGGTGTATTCTGTAAGAATGACGACCATCGACCATGCATGCGATTCAAGTCCTTCTGGCTATCAATGAATTTCAAAGCTTGGTGGTCAGTATATAGAATGAACTCTCGTTGAATTAGATAGTGCTTCCAATGACGAACTGCTTGTACAACAGCATAAAATTTCAGCTCATATGTTGACCACTTCTTTCGAGCTTCACTCAACTTTTCACTATAGAAAGCTACTGGTCTTCCTTCCTGGGATAGAACGGCTCCAATGCCTATGTACGAAGCATCACAATCTACCTCAAATAACTTCTCGAAGCTGGGCAATGCCAAAATAGGTGCAGTGATAACTTCTCCTTAATCAACTCGAAGCATCTATTAGCTTCTTGAGTCCAGGAGAACTTGCGTTGCTTTAAACATTCAGTTATTGGTGCCATAATGGAACTAAAGTTTTTGACAAACCTCCGATAGAATGTCGCCAGACCATGGAAGCTTCTAACTTCTGATACACTTCTGGGTATAGGCCATTCCTTAATAGCTTTTACCTTTTCTTCATTCAACATGAATGCCCTCAGCACTTACAACGAAACCCAAGAACACCAAGTGGTCAGTCATAAAATGGCATTTCTTTGAGTTGATGTACAACTTCTCCTTCTTCAGCACAGTAAGTACTTCTGTCAGATGCCTTTTATGTTCTTCTTCATTATGACTATACACCATGATATCATTAAAGTAAACAACAACAAAATGACCAATGAAAGGTTTGAGTACCTGATTCATCAATCGCATGAAGGTACTTGGTGCATTTGAGAGTCCAAAAGGCATAACAAGCCACTCATAAAGTCCTTCTTTTGTTTTGAAAGAAGTTTTCCATTCATCTCCGGGTCTAATTCTGATTTGATGGTATCCACTCCTCAAATCTATCTTGGAAGAAAACCTTTGACCCTTCCAACATGTCCAACATGTCCTCTAAGCGAGGAATTGGGAATCTATACTTTACCGTGATTCGGTTGATAGCTCGACTATCTACACACATCCGCCAACTTCCGTCTTTCTTAGGTGTCAATAAGGCTGGAGCTGCACATGGGCTCATGCTGACTCTGACCATTCCTTTTCTGATCAACTCCTCAACCTTGTCTTGTAAAATTTGTGACTCTTTTGGACTCATTCTTTAGTGGGGCAGATTTGGAAAACTCGCTCCAGGAATAAGGTCAATGTGGTCCTAAATATCTCTCATTGGGGGTAGTTCATCAGGAAGATCATCGGGCATGATTTCCTTGAATTCATCTAGGAAGGGTTGCAAGCCTTTTGGAGCTTCAGTGGGTATTGTCTCCATTCCTTTCTCAATCACAACAAATATTTGGGATGTCTCTTTAGCCTCATTTATAAAATTTTGCACAATCTGGAAGGAGTGACCCTCCTCTTGTAAACTTTTGGGTCGACGCTCGTCGCCAATGGGGGTAAGGATAATTTTATTTCCATCTTTGAAGAAGATGTAGCGATTGTCTCGCCCACGATGTGTAGAATCTCTATCAAATTGCCAAGGTCTGCCAAGAAGAATATGGCATGCATTCATCTCCACAACATCACAGTTTACCTCATCCTTGTAGAATTTTCCAATGGAAAAACAAATTTGACACCGTTCAGTTACCTTGGTTTCACCAACCTTTTTAATCCAGCCGATCTTGTAGGGAGAAGGATGTGATTTCATCTTCAATTGAAGCTTGTCAACCATAGTCTTGGAGATGATATTTTCACTGCTTCCCCCATCAATAATCATGTCACAGATCTTGCCATTTACTGTGCATCGAGTGCGAAAGATATTGTGCCGTTGTAGGTTTTCCTCTTGCTTTGGGATGTACATCAGATTTCGAACTACTAAAGATGACCGTTCACCATCAGGCTCCTCGAATATTCCATCTTCATAGTTTTCTTGATCACAAGCTAGGTCATCATCTTTTGAGTCATGAAAATTGTCAGCAACAAAATTATCCTCAATAGCCAAGTTCACAGGTTGTCGTGCTGGACAAACATTAGAACGATGTCCAAATTTTCCACAACGATAGCACTTTAGATCAGGATTTGAACTTGGGTTCTTTGCTGATGTGGCATTTCCTGATGGCCTTGTAGGTCTAGCTTTAAGACTCACTTGTGTGGGAGGTCGAGAAGGTTGTGTAGCTGCACCTCTATTAGGAATAGATTGTGCTTCTTTTGAATTCTCACCAATGGTTCTCCCCACCTGATTTCTGATGGCAGGTCGCTCCAATTGGGACTCAACACGAGTTGCACTCCTCACAGCCTCATTAACCATCCAAATAGGTTGTAAAGAAATCCTATCTTGGATGGTTGTGCGTAGCCCACCGATGAATCTTGCCACTTGATGAGATTCAGTCTCTATTAGATTATTACGTGCTGATAGGCGATAAAACTCCTCAGCATATGCCTTCACACTACGATTACCCTGTCGACAATTTTGATATTGCTGAAAGAGTACCTGGTCATAATCTATGGGAAGGAATTGCTTTTCGAGAAGAGCCTTCATCCGTGGCCATGCTCGAATTGGAGCTTTATTTTGGCGTGTCCTTTCCAACGGGATGCGTTCCCACCATGCTGATGCACCCCCCTTGAGTCGGTAAGCAACAAGCTTCACTTTCTTGGAATCTTGAATCTCCATGTAGTCGAAGAACCGTTCCACTTCAGCAAGCCAATCAAGAAAATCTTCGATCTGAAGTTGGCCATTGAAAGATGGGAGATCAATCTTCAAGCGAAAATCATGACGTCTATCATGCTCAGAAACTGGTCGGAGAAGGATGTCTTCAACTTCTTCGTCGCTGGAATTTTCAAGGATTTGTAAACCCTTTGGATTCACTTGCGGAGCCTTTCCTCGACAAATTGGATCGCGAGTCACTTCATCGATCCGTCGACGTGGTTGATTCAGGCCTTCAAGTTGATCCATCCTCAGCATCAACCTTGCAAGTGAGTTTTGGATTGCCTCCATGGTCGAATCAAAATACTCACGGCTGATGTGATTACCTACAGGAGCACCGTCCCTAGGGTTGCTGCTGGTTGCATCGTCGTTAGACATTAAGCAAGGAGAGCCTCTCTCTGATACCACTTGACGTAGCAACAAGCGTGGTAGATGAGGAAAACACCGTTGCCTCTGTTAAGAACTCCTTGAATCCACAAGGAAGAGAGAAAATTCACTAAAGTAGAACTTTATTGAGAATAAAAGTTGTCTCCCGTCCATAGGACTGAAGGCCTATTTATACAAATACCAGAAATCCAATTTGAGTAAGTTTCTGGCATAGGCATTGTTGTTTATCTTTCTTAGTATCTTCAGCGGCCCAATCGAGTTTGGCAATCGAGTTGGTGGACTCGTTATAGAGTTACTAAACTTCTCCAATGCTAAAATTTGGAGGACATGCATGGAGTCTTTTCTTATTGGAGAAGACTTGTGGGAGATTGTTGGCGGCAATGATCGGGTGGCTTCAGCAAATACAGCGGAGAATGCTCAACCTTACAAGATGATGGAGAATGGCTAATGCCATGGCTGAGTTTGTGCTGAAGAAATCTGTTTCACATGATGTCTTTGAACACATTATGGAGTGCAAATCAGCAAATGAGATTTGGAGAAGAACTCTTGATGGGTTAATGAACAAGAAGAATACTGCTTGCCTTCCAATGGTAGACAACGAGCTAATACAAAGCAAGGTGCTCAGAAATTTCAGTCTTGGACCCAAAGGAGCCAATCTCAGAGGCACATAAGAAGCATTACATCATTCATGACCTTAATAAGGAGTATCATTCTTATGTTACTTCTATTCAAGGTTGGGAGAAACAGCCTTCGTTGGTGGAATTTGGGAACCTCCTTGCTTCTCAAGATTCCTTGACAAAACAAATGGCATGAAGTTCTCTTCACTCTAGTGATAATGATGTTTTATTTTTCTAGCAAGAAAAAATTTCAGAAAAAGAAGAAGGAGAAAGATAATGAAAATAAAAAAATATGAGGTGCCTATTGAAAATGACACTGAAAAGAAAAAAGTCATAAAATGTTTCAGATGTGGTAAGTTGAGGAGTGGAAATATTTCTGGGAATGAGGATGTTTTAAAAGAAGATGTTGAAGATTGGAGTGGTAAATATTTTCATTGCAGATACCACATCAGTGGATGCCTTGGCATCCATCAACTTTGATGAAGAATGGATCATGGATTCTAGTTGCAGACATCACCTTATCGGCAATGACTCAAAATTCTCACATATTCAACAATCCAATAGAGAAAGAGGGCATCATAACTCTACAAAGCAATGGCGGTGATCCTCTGATGTAGGACAACTACATCTTTTTTCACAGTAAAATTAGAAATCTAGTCCAAGTTGAATTCCAACTCCAATTAGGATCCGTTAAGATTCGTACAGCTACAGTCCGAAGACCATATCTCTTAAGATATTTATCCAAATTCAGCAAACAACTATCCGTTGGAAAGCTGAGATCGATTCTTACAAGTCTCTTATTTACTATTTTGAATAATTCAGACTTTGTATTGATCAAAATTAGGATTTATTTATCAGTCCGAGTCAATAACAGTCCTAGCCCAATAAAGAATAGGATTTAGTTATCTTTATTTAAGATATGTTAAGTAGAATTCTTAGTAGAGTCTAAGTTCTATTTTAGTCTACACCAAGTAGGACTCTAAGCTTATTAGAGGGCTATATATACAGCCCAAGGTTGTAACAAAAAAAGAAAGAAGACTTTTCTATCAATAATACTCTTATTTTGGGTTTATTCCCTTTTTATCTTCTTTGTGGATTCAAGGATCTATCATGGTGAGAAGACGGTGATCTTATTCCTATCCCTTGTACCCCCTCCGGCTACATCAAGCGGATCTATCATGGTGAGAAGACGGTGATCTTCTCCCTATTCCTCATGCCTTCCTCCTGCTGCATCAAGTGAAGACGGTGATCTTCTCCCTGTCTCTCATGCTTTCTCCCGATGTATCAAGAGAAGACAGTCTATCCTCCTACCCCTCGTGCCCCCCTTCTCCCGCTGCATCATCCTCTTACTCTGAAGACTATCTATCAGGTTCCTGGAATGAAGAAGAATGTCTTTTTGGTGGCTAATGTTGTGGATGTTGGCCACTATGTCCTGTTTGGCCCCAAAGATGTGAAGTTTCTCCAAAATATTTCTCACTTGAAGGCAGACATAACCTATGTTGGTAAGGAACTTAAAAGATCTCTTTGTTTTGTCAGTCTCTACTACTTATATTGACAGGATGAACACAAATGAAGCTGATTCAATTTGGCATGCTCCATTGGCTTATTTCAATATGAAAAAGTTAGAAGCAATGGTGGTAAAGAAATTGGTTAATGGATTCCCCAGCATTACTTCTCTTGGTTGTGGCAATGTTTGTGAAGGCTGTCAATATGGAAAGGCACATCGCCTTCCATTTGACAAATCACTCACATCAAGAGGCAAAGCACCTTTGGAGTTGCCCCATAGTGACTTGATCGGACCATGTACCACACCTTCATATTCCCGCTCTCTTTATATGTTGTTTTTTTTTGTTGATTTTACCAGGTTTTTAGTTGAGTATATTTTGCGAAAGAGAAGTCTGAGGTCTTCTCCAAATTCAAAGAGTTTAAGATGACCGTTGGTAGGTGTTCATCAGAAGATATGAAGGTTTAGAACTGACAATGGGGGAGAATTCACATCAAATAAATTCTACTCTTTCGGTCAAGAGCATGGCATGAAGAGGGAATTATCTTGTGCATACACTCTAGAACAAAATGAGGTGGCAAAGTGATGTAGGACACTCAAAGGAAGTTCAAGAATATCAAAAAAAGCTAATTCAGAAGTCAAGGGGCCATGACAAATGATTTGATTCACTCTTCTATTTAAACTTAGGATTTTACCTTACTTAGTACCTTTCATGTTTAAAATTCTCTTCATTATGATGTCTTAGGTCTTATTCTCGGATTCCACCAACCCAAGACCAATTTTGGACTGAATCCTATTCAGTTTAGGACTTGGGAAGGATGAATCTTTATTTAGGATTTTATTTTCGTAGGTTAACTTATTTAGAACTTCTACCAACTCAATTAATGGGTTTAAACTGAGCTATATTAAGTTTAGGACTTGGGAAGCCATAAACTTACTCAAATTGGATTTCTGGTATTTGTATAAATAGGCCTTCAATCCTATGGACGGGGGACAGCTTTTATTCTCAATAAAGTTCTACTTTAGTGAATTTTCTCTCTTCCTTGTGGATTCAAGGAGTTCTTAACAGAGGCAACGGTGTTTTCCTCGTCTACCACGCTTGTTGCTACATCAAGTGGTATCAGAGCGAGGCTCTCCTTGCTTAATGTCTAACGACGACGCAACCAGCAACAACCCTAGGGACGGTGCTCCTGTGGGTATGTATGCAACCGCCAGGGTTATACGACGCTCCACGGCGATTGCCTCGCGGAAGCTCTGCGCTTTCATGGAGATTTCAAGTGGAGAACAACAAGAAATAAGAAAGAGATATGGAAAACTCTCAGATTCTTATTGCTCTGGATCTCACAAGAACTCTTACAAAGCTTATTTGGACATGACTTACAATGGGACTGCCGCCCCCTTTATATAGAGGACGGGCTGAGCTCATGACGTAAGCGCTTACGCCATAGTACTACAGTGCGCTACAGTACTACAGTGTACTTGCTACAGTGTACAGTGTTCTGCTACAGTCGCACCGCCCTATGTACAGTGTTCTACAGTGAACACCGCCCCTACGTACAATGGTCACCGTCCTATGCGTAGTAACCCTATACTAGAGTACAAAATACGACAGTGACAGCTGTCCTACAGTGACAGCTGTCTGTACAACTACAGTAGTTACAGTGATAGCTGTCTGTCAGCTACAGTGACAGCTGTCTGTACGGCTACAGTGTAGCTACAGTATTTTATTTTTTGCACACCTTCCCACCACGCTCCGCTTGCTAGTCATGGCGGCTACTTGTTACTGGTGCTAGGGCCTATTCCTTTTGGACTTGCTTGGCTGTTGAGCTGGGCCGCCTGGAGACGTTGCCTCCACTATTTTGCTGGCATCACTTTTCGTGGAGCCGGGTCTGTGGGGATAGCGTTTGCTGGTGTAGCTACGGTGTCATCTGTCCGGGCTGGGGAAAGTAGTCGTCGGTCAACTGACGCAGGTTCGTCTGGAGCATCTGATATAGGTGGTAGTGCTGCGTAGTGGCGGCGAGAGCGGTGATGCTTTCGGTGTGGTCGTCGTTGCCGGGGTTGGTGCTGGCAGGGTTCGGGAAAGTCAGTTGCTAAGAAGGTCTCCTTTGCAGAAAAGGGATCGACCGAAGCAACTGAGGAGATGTAGTTGTTCTCGGATGGTGGTGAAATATTTTCAATGTCTTCATGTCGGCTCTTGTTGAGCTCCCGAGCCTGTTGCTTGTAATATGCTACCTTCCTTTGCAACCTCTCGATTTCCTCTTCACACCATGTTATGTAGTGTTGCTGCTCTTGCAGCAGCTTCTGGGAAGGACATGGTGCAAGCGGGGCTGATGTAGTTGGTACCTCCGTCTTGGAATAGTGTGGCCCGCACAGGTTGCAGGCTGTATTGCTTCCTTCCGGGCAGTGTGCCCTTGCCCTTTCCATGGTCTGGTGTTGGTAATACGAACCCCTCTCCTCCTCTTGTGGCAGAGGGCGATGTCCTTCTTTGACTTCGTTCCAGGCAGAAGAAGCTTCTCCTTGCTGGGGCTGTACTGGGGAACTGGTGGACTCAGCAGGTTCCTCCGCATCATCGCCCCATCCGCTTGCTACTACAGGAAAGTCGTAGTAAAAAGATGGAGGCGGGGAATAGCGTACATAGTAGTCAAACCTGCCACTGGGTTCCCCTAAGGTATCCCATTCTCCTATCTCACCGAGGGCATAGATGACTTCCTCATGTATAAGGGGGCTGAGAGAGTAGTGAAGGCTTTGAGTGTCCTCTCCTTCAGAGATGCTGAAGATTGCATCACTTTGTTCCTCCCCTTCCTTCACAGAGATGAGTTCATAATCTTCGGGAACGTTGAGCTGCTCGAAGATGGCAACTCTCTTCACGTTTCTCCGGTCATTCGGGCATTCTCTTGCAAAATGCCCTTCATTACCGTAGAGGTAGCACTTGCACTATTTGTTGCGTACCAAGTGCTTCCGCTTTTCTATCCGCACATGAGTGTCGTGCGGCTTCCCTTTGTATGTCTTTGCCTTTCTGACCCCGTACTTCCTCTCCTTGGTGTAATAACCTGGGATCGGGATCTTACCGCAGAAAGAAAGGTCCTTGAGGGACCTTTTGAATGCAGCATCCTTACATTCTTCTTCGAGAAATTTGTAGGCGACGAGAATTCTCGGGATCACGCCTATGTTGGCTCCTGGGTATTGTTGGTCAAAGGCCGTCTTCATTCTTCGGCCTAGTTCTCCCGGCATCTTCATCCAGAATTTTTCGGATAGTTTCGTGCTGATGAATAGCCTTCCTGTTTTTGTTGGAAGCCTGAGATAGTCATTCATGTAAAGCAATATATCTTTTATGTTTTCACATGAAAGACGTTCAAGATCCCGGTAAGCTTCGTTTTGGGCTAGGGTTGACCCTTGCGTTGGATCTTCTAATGAAAATACCCTTCTCATTTGGGAGAGGATATTTTGAGTGCCAGCTCTTCCTTCTCCTGCAGCAATGGTGGCCTGGTACTCATTTCCGTACTGCATGCGCCATTGCACCCAGACGAGTCTTTCAGCCTCGCCTAGCAGGTTCTCGATGTACTTGATCTTGTCCCTCGTGTCCGTGAATCCTATGCCCGCAATGTGGTTCCTTGTAATGGCCTCCCATCTGGAAAATGCCTCATCAAAGAGGCCGAGCTGCTCGGGAATCACGAACATAGCCCCGCTATTCTGCTGAGCAGAAGGCAGGGTCCACATTTCATTGTTGAAGCCTCTCTGGAACCTTCCTTGACTTCGCTGCTCAAATGTGGGTGTCATCCGGGACGTTGACGGGACTGTGTTTGTAGCTGGCGGGTAGCCTGGGGGACCCATTTCAGCATCTTCTGGAGGCATGTATGGACGGTGTGGAGATGCCGCCGAAGTTATTGTACTTGCGTACAATTGCTCAGTTAATTTTTTCAGTACCGGGTATTCCATCTCCGGCTCAGCTTCACATCCTGCAGCTATTATGTTAGTTATGGGCATAGTGCAGGCGTTACCTTCCTCCTGCTGGAAGGGGTTGTCGTACACCTCTTCGTCATCAGGGTATACGTCCCATTTTGTCACTGGGGACGGGTAGTCCAGGTCTCCTTCTAGAAAGTCTTGGTTCAGAAGGCGATGGAAATAGCTTTCGTCATCGCTCTCTTGTACTACTTCATCTATTAGGACGGCGAGTATATGAGTGGCTTTGAGTTCCTCCTCGTCGCTATGGACTTCCTCATCTCGTTGGAGGTAACACGACCTCCTGTGTGTTACCTCTGGCTTGTATCCTCCGAATCGGAGGGAAATACTCCCATCGAGGAGGCTCCTACTGGTCACCTCTTCAGGTTGTGTTGGGGTGAGCACTTGGGTTAGTGTTTGGATCCGGAGCTGCAGTACCCTGAGGTGTATGTACTGCATTCCGCTTCTCTGCAACTGGTGGTAGCTCTCCTCTTGGATGAAGGAGAGGTCCACCTGGTTGTTGTTGACACACAAGATCGACTCCTCCGATCTGTGCGTGTACACCTTATGGTGTATATCATCCCTTCGGGAGTGATAGAGAATCTCCGCAGGGACGATTGCAGCTCTCTCCTGCATCGACAATTTTAGCTATACCTGTGGATCAAGTTGCTGCTCCAAGGTATGCTGTGGGGTGTTCCGCCCCATGAGGAACTGGCCCACCCTTCTTGTTGCTTGTTGGGCGGTGTGAAGGCGTCGATGAGTTCTCCTGTGCCCTCGAATTTGATCTTCGAAGAGTGGAGATGTTGCCGATGTTGACGGTTGTTCCAAGGCCAACTGGGTGCTTGGCCTTGACGTCATTCGCCTTCAAGCTTCTCCTGCTCCTCTTTGAGTATGTCGAAAGGGTTTTTGAAAACCCTTAGGCTTCCTTGGGCCTCCTGCGGCCTCTGGGTGATGCCGCTTTGTTCTAGCTGAAAAAGAAGCCTTTTTACCTGAGTAAGGTTTTCACTGGTGTGTAGAGATAGTGCTAGACTATCCTTCTCTGGTTGCCGAAGTAGCCTGGTTGCTTCAAGTGCAAGTTCCCTGGCGTCTTATTTTGTGAAAGTTCTACTGTCAAGTATGACAGTTGTCAAGTTCGTCAGAGAGTCTCTTAGTCCCGAGACCTCTCGTGTGATGTTCTGGCACAGTTCAAGTACTTATTTAAAGTTCTTTAGGTGAACTTTTGATGACAGGCAAGTCTTGTCGTAGATTACAGCAAGATTATGTGCTAGCTAGTTTGTTGTAACTTTAGGTGTTAAAGCAAGGTCAAGGTATTCGAGATTAGAGGTTCGGGAATGCTCATACCATTCCTGAATAGATTTTTCCCATGCGTCAGACATATAAGCTTAATTCATAATTACCAAAACCATCCTAGAGATAAGTTCCAGATTAGGAATAGACTATACTGAGATCACACAGGCGTGCCCTTGGGCTTACAACAGGCCTCCTGCCTCAACTGCCAAGTTAGGGCCGGTTCTTTTTCTCAGATCAGTCACCGCCTAATCCGCATAATACCATAAAGGACGAGAATTCGTAATCAATGAACTCAACCCAAGTCTTAACACAGTAATAAAGTACAGGAAATGGCAAGAACGATCCCTTACCTCATACTCTTAGCACCTTGACCTCGAAGGTGTTTACGCTGCCATATCTTTGACAAGCTCTGATACCATGTATGCAATCACATCAGCCGTGAGTATTTTGATTCGACCATGGATGCAATCCAAAACTCACTTGCAAGGTTGATGCTGAGGATGGATCAACTTGAAGGCCTAAATCAACCACGTCGACGGATCGATGAAGTGACTCGAGATCCAATTGGTCGAGGAAAGGCTCGGCAAGTGAATCCAAAGGGTTTAAAAATCCTTGAAAATTCCAGCGACGAAGAAGTTGAAGACATCCTTCTCCAACCAGTTTCTGAGCATGATAGACGTCATGATTTTCGCTTGAAGATTGATCTCCCATCTTTCAATGGCCAACTTCAGATCGAAGA
>RXID01002485.1:0-15042 GCA_005019695.1 Trichopus zeylanicus subsp. travancoricus | reverse complement strand
TGTGAAGGGGAAATTGAACGGCTGGAGAAGGAGGTGGGCTACTACAAAGAAAGAGTCAAGGAATTAGAGCTAGGCGCAAGCCTGCAAAAAGACTCTGAGAATTTTAAAGAAAAGGAAGCAGAAGCAAGCGAGGAACAAAAAGCTAAACGGTGGAAGGATGCACATTGGGGATAACAGCTTCAAGATCCCCTACACTTACAGCTTCAAAATGGAGCTAGGTGATGGCATCCAGATGATTATTGGATGCAACTTTATAAAAGCCATGCAAGGAGGAGTTCGGATAGAAGGTAACATCGTAACCTTCTATAAAAATTTAACTGTTATCAGTACTACTCCTACAGCATCGGTGGCCGCCGCCGTAGAAGAGTTGGAGCTGGAGGAAGAAGAGTATATTGATATCCAGCAATCAGTATACTACAATATAGGGCTCAGCAGGGAGTCCTTCCTCCAAAAATTTCAACCAGTAATAACAAGGCTGAAAGAAGCAGGGTTTATTGGCGAAAACCCGTTAAAGCACTGGGCAAAGAACAAAGTGGTGTGCCATCTGGATATCAAAAATCCAGACTTTGTTATAGAAGATCGTCCTATGAAACATGTCACCCCACAACTGCAGGACACCTTCAAAAGGCATGTAGAAGCCCTACTGACCATGGGAGTCATCCGGCCAAGTAGAAGTCGGCACAGAACAACGGCCTTCATCGTAAGGTCAGGAACAATCGTCGACCCGACTACAGGCAAAGAGGAGAAAGGAAAAGAGAGAATGGTCTTCAACTACAAGCGTCTTAATGACCTTACAAACAAAGACCAATACAGCCTCCCAGGGATCAATACTATCCTAAGGAGGGTAAGCCACAGCAAGGTCTACTCCAAGTTTGACCTGAAAAGTGGGTTCCATCAGGTGGCCATGCACCCAGATTCTATTGAATGGACCGCATTCTGGGTCCCCTCTGGCCTATACGAATGGTTGGTCATGCCGTTCGGCCTGAAGAACGCCCCAGTCGTATTCCAACGAAAAATGGACCATTGCTTCAAAGGTACAGAAAGCTTTATTGCCGTCTACATTGATGATATTCTTGTTTTCTCACAGACAGAAGCAGAGCATGCCAAGCACCTGAACATCATGCTCGATATTTGTGAGGAGCATGGGCTCATCCTGAGCCCTACAAAAATGAAGGTAGCGGTAACAGAAGTGGAGTTCCTAGGTGCCATCATCGGGAACCAAAGGATCCGGCTGCAGCCTCACGTGATCAAGAAAATCACAGAGGTACAAAATAAATCACTCATGACCAAGAAGGGGCTTCGTTCCTGGTTAGGCGTCCTCAATTATGCCAGGAATTACATTCCCAACTTGGGAAGGCTCCTCAGCCCACTGTATGCAAACACCAGCCCAACTGGAGAAAAGAAAATGAACCAACAGGATTGGGCTCTAGTGGGCCAGATTAAAAAATTAGTCCAGCAACTACCGGACTTGGAAGTACCCCCTACAGAGAGCTACATCCTTCTAGAAATAGATGGCTGCATGGAAGGATGGGGGGGCATCTGCAAATGGAAGCCGCAGAAATATGATCCCAAATCCGCAGAACATGTGTTTGCTTACGCAAGCGGGAAGTTTAACCCCATCAAATCCACTATTGATGCGGAGATCTATGCGGTGATGAACTCACTGGAAGCACTAAAGATCTACTACTTGGATAGAAAGGAACTCACGATTCGGACCGACTGCCAAGCTATAATTAGCTTCTTCAACAAGTCTCCGAATCACAAGCCTTCCAGGATACGATGGATCGCTTGCACGGACTATATTACTGGGATAGGGATCCCGGTACACTTCGAACACATCGAGGGCAAGGATAATCAGCTCGCTGACTCCTTGTCACGATTACTTTCTTCTCTAGTCTGTGCAGGATGGCCAGTAGAAGAAGACCTTGGAGCTCTGGAGCTCGTGGCCACAGCAATTCAAGAAGTCCAAGCAGCCCCAGCACACAAGGAGTGGCAGCACCTAGCCAAGATGCTACTACAACTGCAGGGTTCCCTGCAAATAAGCAGGATATCCGTGCAGTAGCAGCAATAGCAATCACAGCACTTCGGCAACTGTGTAATCTCCACACCAGCAAGCTATGGGAGTGCGAACGACTCAGCTACCAGGATCACTTTAGGGCCACCTGGTACCCTACAATGGCCCAGATAGACCAGCAGCTCCAGAATACCCTCCGACTAGTCCAAGATGCCGTTTCCCGGACTAGCATCTTTTCACTCTCTCAGACGCACACGGAGCGTGGTGGGAAGCGTAACTGGCCAAAGAATACGGCACCCCACTGTACAAAGCCACTGTCCCGTAGCAGGCGGAGCGTGGTGGGAAGTATAGTAGCTAATACAGGAAAGTAGAATCCTGTTGTAAAGTACAGTAACAGCTAGAACTACGAAATAAGAAGTCAAAGCCTAGCAAGAGGACGAGCCTAGCCAAAGGACGAAGCTACCAGCCTATGACAGCGACGTCTTTTGGAGTCTTCTGTAAAGGCTATGCTTTAGGATATAAAGGCTACGCCTTAGGATAAGATCTCTTTTGGAGTTTTTTGTAAAGGCTACGCCTTAGGATAAGAGGGCTATGCCTAGGACAAGACTTCCCTTGGAGTCTTATGTAAAGGCTATAGGCCTACTCTAGTATAGGCTACTATTATGTTGATGTAAGCGCTTAGCTCATACCACCAGCTGATGTGAGCGCTTACATCACCGTGCCCTCTATATAAGGGGCACGCCTCCATTGTAACTATCATCAAAGATAATCTTAGAAATCTCAGAAATCGCAAAAATCCAGAAATAGCAATAAGAATCCGAGAGTTTCTCCATATCTTCTCCTTATTTCTTGTTGCTACTTTCGTTCTTGAAAAGAGCTTCCGAGACCTCGAACACTTCAGCGAGCATTAAAATCGACCTTCCTAACGCCGGCGATGCTCGCCGAAGTGTTCGAGGTCTCGGAAGCTCTTTTTCAAGAAAGAAAGTAGCAACAAGAAATAAGGAGAAGATATGGAGAAACTCTCGGATTCTTATTGCTATTTCTCAAGTTTCTGCGATTTCTAAGATTTCTAAGATGATCATTTACAATGGAGGCGTGCCCCTTATATAGAAGGCACGGTGATGTAAGCGCTCACATCAGCTGGTGGTATGAGCTAAGCGCTTACATCAGCATAATAGTAGCCTATACTAGAGTAGGCCTATAGCCTTTACATATGACTCCAAGGGAAGCCTTGTCCTAGGCATAGCCCTCTTATCCTAAGGCGTAGCCTTTACAAAAGACTCCAAAAGAGATCTTATCCTAAGGCATAGCCTTTATATCCTAAGGCATAGCCTTTACAGAAGACTCCAAAAGACGTCGCTTTCATAGGCTGGTAGCTCGTCCTTTGGCTAGGCTCGTCCTCTTGCTAGGCTTTGACTTCTTATTTCATAGCGTAGCGTAGCTCTAGCTGCTTCTGTACTGTACAACAGGGTTCTACTTTCCTGTATTAGCTACTATACTTCCCACCACGCTCCGCCTACTACGGGACAGTGGTAGCTATACTTCCCACCATGCTCCGCCTGCTACGGGACAGTGGTAGGTATTGCCTGCTCCTGCTTGACTCGTGTTCTCTTGTTCATGAACCAGTTGTGCGTAGTGCACCCGTCCTTTTGCGGTTGGCATCCTTCTTCGAGTTCCAGCACAACATATATGACTTTATTTTGTACGAGTGGGCGGAGGGAGTTGTGGAGGTCCTGAGGATCCTCCCCTTCTGAGATGCTGTATATTGCATCACTCTGGTCCTCTCCTTCCTGCACAGATATTAAGTCATAATTATCTGGAACATCTAGTTGCTCGAAGATGGCAACCCGTTTTATGTTCTTTCTGTCATTAGGGCATTCTCTGGCGAAATGCCCCATGTCTCCGCAGAGGTAGCACTTGCAGCGTCTGTTGCGCACAAGGTGCTTCCTTCTCTCAATGCGCACGTGGGTGTCGTGCGGCTTTCCTTTGTATGTCTTTGCCTTTCTGACCCCGTACTTCTTTTCTGTGGTGTAGTAGCTTGGGATCGGGATCGTGCTGCAGAAGGAAAGATCTTTGAGGAATCTTTTGAATGCGACGTCTTTGCATTCCTCCTCCAGGTATTTGTAGGCGAATAGTATCCTTGGTATCACCCCGATGTTTACTCCAGGATACCTCTGATCGAAGGCCGCCTTCATTCTTCGGCCAATGTCTCCTAGCATTTTTAAGCAGAACTTCTCGGATAGCTCCGTGCCTATAAACAACCTTCCAGTTTTGGTAGCTAACCTGAGGTAGTCATTCATGTATAAAAGGATATCTTTCATGTTTGTACATGAAAGTCTTTCCAAGTCCCGGTATGCCGTGTCTTGAGCCAAGGTTGAACCTTGGGCTGGATCCTCCAATGAGAAGACCCTTCTCATCTGGGAAAGGATGTTTTGAGTGCCATCCCTTCCTCCTCCGGCTGCAATAATGGCTTGGTATTCTGCGCCATATAGCATACGCCATTGCACCCATGCAAGCCTGGCTGTTTCCCCTAGGAGGTTTTCCATGTATTCAATCTTGTCTCGCGCATCAGTGAATCCTTGCGCGGCAACATGGTTCCTCGTGATGGTTTGCCATCTTGCAAATGTTTCCTCAAATAGCCCGAGCTATTCGGGTATTATCAAGAGGGCTCCTTCATTCTGCTGTGCGGACGGTAGGGTCCACCTTTCATTGTTGAAGCCTCTTTGGAAACTTCCTTGGTTCCGCTGCCCAGACTCTGTTGTTATTCTGGATATTGCTGGAGTCGTGTTGGCCGCTGGTGGGTAACCTGGGGGTCCTGGTTCCATTGAAGCATCTGCGGGGGGCATGTACGGCCCGCTCGGAGATGTTGCCGAGGTTAGTGTACTTGTGTACAACCTCTTAGATAGCCTTTCGGCTAGTTTTCGCAGGGCAGGGTACTCCATCTCCGGTACTTCCTCTTCGATGCCTGCTGTAATAACACTAGTACTATGAGGGGGACAAGTGTTACCTTCTTCCTTATGCCTCTCAGAAGGTATGCTGGCTGGTTCCTCCTCATCAGGTTCTTTCTCATCATCTTCGTCTCCCCATCCAGTTGGTTTGGGGGGGCCATAGTAGAATGACTCCGGGGGAGTGTATTTGACATAGTAGTCGTACCTCCCACTAGGCTCCCCTAGTGTATCCCAGACTTCATCTGGTTGTTGGGAAAACACGTCCCTTCTGCTTTCAGGAGGATCTTCGTCCTCGTCGGGATATACATCCCACTTTGGAGCTCTGATTGGATATTCCATCTCTCCTTCTCGTTCAGGGAACCCCTCTTTGCAGAGCTGATGAAAGTAACTTTCGTCGTCACTTTCCTCTTCAGCTTCTTCCTCTTCCTCCTGGAGGATGGCAATTATATGAGGAGTTCTGAGCTCCTCTTCGTCATTGAATGCCTCCTCATCTCTTGGGAGGTAGCAGGATCTTCTTGGCGTTACTGCCGGCTTGTAGCTTCCGAAACGCAGAGAGATACTCCCATCAAGGAGGCTCCTGCTCATGACCTCCTCAGGTTGAGTTGGTGCAGAGAGCTTCGTTGGCCGGACAGTCCAGCTGCGTCCTTGTAGCACCTCTGCTGAGTACCTACGTCCTGGGAGGGCGTGTACTCCGTGGCTTGCTAGGTAGTCGACGACTCCTTGAATTTCTTAGGCAAAGCCTACGTTTGGGGTATTCGAGAGCCTTCCTACCATGCCTCTAGTGATTAATAAATTGGACTCACCACTTTGCCAGTTCTCGTATCCCTTAGTTAGGATAGAGACTTGTACATACTTGTAGAAGTCCTTGACAGTCATCATGACGTTTGGTATAACGTATACCAGTTGACTGCCTTTTGCTAGGTCCACCTCCATCGTGGCTAGTAGTGCTTTGTTTCCTTCCCACCGGTTGTCACAGAAGATGACCAGAGCCATTGTACCAACCTCCTATCGGTGTAGGATCTGGAGTCGAAGTTGCAGCACACCGAGGTGTATGTACTGCATCCCGCTTTGCCGTAGTTGATGGTAGCTTTCCTCCTGTATGAATGGGAGGTCTACCTGGTCATTGTCGACACAGAGGATTGCCTCATCTGACCTGTGTGTGTACACCCGATGGTGCACGTCGTCCTTTCGGGAGTGGTACAGAACCTCCACTGGAACTATGGCAGCTCTCTCCTACATTGATAGTTTTAATTGTACCTGAGGATCGATCTGCTGTTCTAGTGTGTCTTGCGGGGTGTTTCTTCCCATCAGGAGTCTACCCATTCTCCTGGTTGTTTGTTGAGCCGTATGAAGGTGCCAGTGGCTCCTCCGGTATCCCCGCATTTGATCTTCGCACATCGGAGATGGTGCTGGGATAGGTAGCTCTTTGTAAACCAACTGGGTGTTGGTTCCTGGGGCCATTGCCTCCAAGCTTTTGCACTTCCTCAGCTAGTATCTGATATGGATCCCGAAAGACCCTTAGTTTGCCTCGTGCCTCCTGAGGCCTTCGCGTGTGCCTCTCGTGCTGTTGGAGAAGCTTGTCTAGCTGTTCAAGGCTGTCGCCTGGTTCTCATTGCTGGGGTTGTTGCCTGAACGCCTCAAGTACTAGTTCTCGGGCCTCCAGTTTTGAAAGGTGCTTGCTATCTAGGACTGCAGTTGTTAAAGTCCTCAGAGAAATCTCGAGCCTTGAGATCTCTTGTGTACAAGCTTGATGCAGCTCAAAGAGTTGTTTTAAGTTCTTTAAATTAATTCTTGATGCAATACAGGTTTTGTCGTAAATAACAGACAAATTGTGAGCTAGTTGGTTGGTGGAAACTTTTGTTACTAAAGCAAGGTCAAGATACTCAAGGCTAGAGGTTCGGGAACGTTCATACCCCTCCTGAATGGATTTTTCCCATGCTTCAGACATATGGGCTAAAAGCTCACAGTTACCACAATCTCCCAAGGATAAGTTCCAGTATTAGGTTAAACATGGCAATTCCCTACTAGATTAAAGCAATGCTCAGGATCATACAGGTGTGCCCTTGGGCTTACTCACGGCCACTCGCCTTCACTGCCAAGTTAGGATCTGTCCTTTTTCCTTACACAAAGCTCTTCATCCAGTCAGTAAAAACCAAGCTTAATTCTAATCCGCAAATTACCACAAAGGAAAAAGATAGCACTTATGAATTCTTAACACAAAATCTTAACACAGTAGTGAAAATCAGGATTTGGGTAATTACGACCCTTACCTCGCCCTCTTGGCACCTTGACCTCTTGGGGGTTCTACTCCGCCATATCTTTAGCTAGCTCTGATACCATGAAATTGACCTTCCTAACGCCGGCGATGCTCGCCGAAGTGTTCAAGGTCTCGGAAGCTCTTTTTTGAAGTATAGTAGCTAATACAGGAAAGTAGAATCCTGTTGTACAGTACAGTAACAGCTAGAGCTACAAAATAAGAAGTCAAAGCCTAGCAAGAGGACGAGCCTAGCCAAAGGATGAGCAACCAGCCTATGACAGCGACGTCTTTTGGAGTCTTCTGTAAAGGCTATGCCTTAGGATATAAAGGCTACGCCTTAGGATAAGATCTCTTTTGGAGTCTTTTGTAAAGGCTATGCCTTAGGATAAGAGGGCTATGCCTAGGACAAGACTTCCCTTGGAGTCTTATGTAAAGGCTATAGGCCTACTCTAGTATAGGCTACTATTATGCTGATGTAAGCGCTTAGCTCATACCACTAGCTGATGTGAGCGCTTACATCACCGTGCCCTCTATATAAGGGGCAGGCCTCCATTGTAACTATCATCGAAGATAATCTTAGAAATCTTAGAAATCGCAGAAATCCAGAAATAGCAATAAGAATCTGAGAGTTTCTCCATATCTTCTCCTTATTTCTTGTTGCTACTTTCTTTCTTGAAAAGAGCTTCCGAGACCTTGAACACCTCGGCGAGCATCGCCGGTGTTAGGAAGGTCGATTTCATGTTATCAGAGCTAGCTAAAGATATGGCGGAGTAGAACCCCCAAGAGGTCAAGGTGCCAAGAGTGCGAGGTAAGGGTCGTAATTACCCAAATCCTGATTTTCACTACTATGTTCAGATTTTGTGTTAAGAATTCATAAATGCTATCTTTTTCCTTTGTGGTATTATACGGATTGGACTTAAGCATGGTTTTATACTGACTGGGTGAAGAGCTTTGCAGAAGGAAAAAGGACAGGTCCTAACTTGGCAGTGAAGGCGAGTGGCCGTGAGTACGCCCAAGGGCACACCTGTATGATCCTGAAGCATTGCTTTAATCTAGTAAGGAATTGCCATGTTTAACTACTACTACCACTACAACTACTACAATAACTACTACTAGTAGTACTACTACTACTGCAACTATATCTACTGCTTCTGCAATTGCTTCGACTACTACTATTGCTACTACTATTACTTCTGCTTCTACTACTACTTCTACTACTACAACTACTACTACTATTGTAGCTGCTGTTGCTGCTACTGCTACTAATACAAGTACTCCAACTACTTCTCCTATTGCTTCTACAACTGCAACTCCTATTACTGCTACTTCTACTTTGACTACTTGTACTACTAATAATAGTACTACTACTATTGCTACTACTACAACTACTACTATGACTACTACTGCTACAACAACTATTACCGCACCTACTACGACTACAACTACCACTACTTCTACTGCTGCTGCTACTATTGCTACAAACTGCTACTACAGCTGCCGCCATAAATGCTGCTAATGGTACTAATACAACTATCACTACTGCTACAACTGCTACTGCTACAGCAACAACTACTACTACCGTTGTAACTGCTACTGCTACTATTACTTTTACAACTATAGCTACGACTGCTACTACTTTTTTGCTTCTACTACTACTACTATTTCTCCTACTACTATTACTACTGCTACTACTACTAGTACTATGACAACAACTGCTGCTGCTGCTCATACTACTATTACTACTGCCCCTACCATTACTACTACTACTACTACTACTAGTACAACTACTAATACTTCAACTACTACAACTACAACTTCTACTACTAATCCTGCAATTATTGCTACTAATGCTACTACAACTACCTCTTCTACTACTGCTACACCTACTACTGGTACTACTCCAGCTACAACTACAACGACTGTCACTACTGCTACTGCTACTACTACTACTTATACTGCTACTATTACCACTGCGACTACTACTACTACTGCTGCTTGTACTTCTACTTGTACTGCTCTAGCTACTACTATTACTACTACGACTACTACTATTGTTACTACTATGACTACTATTACTACTATGACTACTGCTACTACTACTGCTCCTACAACTATAGCTATTGCTACTACCACTACTACTACTACTACTGTTACTTCTGCTTCTATTGCTACTATGACTACTACTAGTATTGCTTCAACAACTATATTACTACTACTACAACTGCTACTATGACTGCTACTGCGGCTGCTCTTGCTACGGCTGCTACTAGTATAATAATTACTACTGCTGCTACTATGACTACTACTACTAATGTTGCTACTCCCGCCGCTACTACTACTACTCCTACTGCTACTGCTACTACTACTACTTCTCCAACTATTTCTATTACAGCTTCTGCAACTGCTGCTACTACTTCTACTACTACAACTACTACTTCTACTACTACAACTAATTCTTTAACTACTACTGTTGCTATTACTATTGCTACCACAATTGTTGTTGCTGCTACTACTACTAATAATACTACTACTACTTCTACAGCTGCTACATCTAAAACCACTACTTCTGCGAGTACTACTGTTGTGACTACTACAACTGCTACTACTACTACTAGTAATGCTGCTGCAACTACAGCAACGCAACTACTAGTAATGCTGTTGTTGCTTTTACTGCCACTCCCGTTACTACTACTACTACTACTTCTAGTGCTAGTACTACAACTACTACTAGTATCGCTACTACTACTACTACTACTACTACTACTACTACTACTATGACTACTACTATTACGGCAACTACCACTACTACTACTACTATGACTACTACTACTACTACTATTGTTGCTGCTATTGCTACTAGTACTACTACTATTGGTGCTACTCCTACTACTAATGTTACTGCAGGTGCCACTACAACAACTACTACTACTAATACTACTAATTCTGCTACTGTTTTGACTACTACTTATGCTACTTTTACTAATACTACTACTATTACTACTACTAATACAACTACAACTACTACTATTGGTACTACTTCTACTACTACTACAACGACTACTACTACAACTGCTACTGCTGCGACTACAACTACTACTGCCACTACTGCTACTGCTATTACTACTACTACTACCATTACAACTGTCGCTACTACTACTGCTGCTGCTGTTGCTGCTGCTATTACTACTTCTGCTAATCCTATGACTGCTACTCCTACTGCTACCCCTACTTCTACTTCTACTATGACTACTATGACTGCTACTGCTACTACTACTACTACTACTACTGCTGAAGCTACAACTACTACTACTTCTACTAATATTGCTATTGCTACTATTGAATCTGCTCAACTACTGCTACTTCAACTATTGCTATCATAAATAATGCTACTTCTACACCACTAATACTATAGCAACTACCACTATAGCTACTTTTCCTACAGCAATTGCTACTACTGCGACTGCTACAACTACTATAGTTACTATTCCTATAGCTTCCACTACTACTACCACTGCTACATCCACTACTACTGCTACTACTGCTACCACAACTACTGCAACTACTGCTACTACTTCTACTATTACTATTACTGCTACTTCTACTATTACTGCTACAACTACTATTCCTACTGCTTCTGTTACTACTTCAACTACTGCTACTATTGCTACTACTACTACTATTGCTACTACTTCTACTCTTTCTACTATTGCTACTACTAATCCTACTATTAGGACTACTACTACTACAATAGCTACTACTTCTAGAGTTACTACTATTGCTACGAATACTACTGCTAGTACTACTACTACTGCAATAGCTACTACTACTACCGCTTCTACAACTAAAGCTACTTCTACTACTACTACTACTACTCTCCCTACTACTGTTGTTGCTACTCCTCCTCTGCCTCCTACTAATCCTACTACTACTACTATTGTTGTTACTACTACTCCTACTACTACGACTTCTGCCACTACTCCTACTGCTACAACTACCCCTACTACTATAACCATCACAACTTCTACTACTACTGCTACTGCTACTACTACTATTACTTCTATTACTGTTGTTACTAGTGCTACTGCTACTACTACTACTACTAGTGCTACTGGTACTAGTACAATAACAACTACTAATACTACTATTGCTACTACTACTACTACAACTACTACTAGAGGTACTACTGCTAAGGCAACTACTACTACTACTACTATCGCTGCCGCTACTGCGACTACCACAGCTACTACTATTACTATTACTACTGCTACTACAACAATTATTACTACTACTTCTGCAACTACTACTACTACTACAACTAGTACTACTATCGTGACTAATGCCACTACCACAACAACAACTGCTACTACTGCTACTACTGCTTCTACTACTAATACTACTACTACAACTGCTACTACTACTACTACCACTACCACGACTACAACAACTACTACTACTGCCACTACTACAACTACTACTACTACTAATGTGACTACTACTGCTACTTCTGTTACTACTACTACTCCTGCTACTACCACTACAACTGTGACTATTAACACTAGTACTACAGCAACTACTACTACAACCACTGCAACAATTGCTACAACAACTACTACTACTATGACTATGACTATGACCACTACTACTTCTACGACTTCCACTACTACTAACACTACAATTACAACTACTGCTACTACAATGACCACTACTGCTACTACTACAACTATAACTACTCCCACTACTACTGCTACTATTGTGACTAGTTGTACCAAATCTACTGCTGCTGCTACTACTGCTACAACTGCTACTGCTTCTGCTACTACTACGACTACTGCTACGGTTACTGCTACTATAACTAATACTCTTAGTACTACCACTACTGCTACTACTACTACAACTGCTACTTCCCATAGCACTTCAACTGGAACAACAATTACTGTAGCTACTACTACTGCTGCAACAACAACAACTACTACTACTAATATTCCTACTACAATAACTACTACTACAATTACTAGTATAACAACAACTACTACAGCAACAACTACTACTACCACTACTATTACTACTACAACTACAACAGCAACTACCCCTACTATTATTACTACTACTACTACTGCTACTGCTTCAACTACTACTCCTACTACTACAACTACTACTATTACTCCTACTCCTGTTACTACTACTACTCCTCGTCCTCCTCCTCCTCCTACTACTACTACAACTATAACTACAACTACCACTACTAATGCTACAGCTACTCATACTACTACTAGTCCTCCTACTACAACAATTACTACTCCTACTGCTACTAATACTCCTACTATTACAATTACTATAGCTACTACTACAACTACAACTACTGTTGCTAATATTCCTCCTTCTACTACTGCTGCTGCAATTGCCACTACAACTACTATAACTCCTACTGCTATTACAATTGCCACCGCTACTGCTCGTATAATGACTTCTACTATTGCTACTACAAATAATGCCACTACTACTACCACTACTACTACTACTACAACAACAGCTACTGCTACTACTACCTTGGCTGCTGCTACTACTACCTTGGCTGCTGCTATTACTACCTGTACAACTACTACTGCTGCTGCTGCTACTACTACTATTACTGCTGCTGGAACTATTACAGTTGTTGCTAATAACGCTACTACTACTACTATAACTACTGCTACTACAACAACTACTACTACTACTACTATACTTCTACAACTACTACTACGATAACTACTGCTAGTACTACTACAACTGTTGCTACTACTACTACAACTACTACTACTCCTACTAATACTACTACTACTTCTACTATTATTACTACTATTATTGCTACTACGACTACTCTTACCCCCACTACCACTGCTATTAGTACTAGTGCTCCTACTGCGACTACTACTGCTGCTACTATTACTGTAACTACTACTACTACTACTGGTACAACTACTGCAACTACTACAAGAACTACTACTACTAGTGCTACAACTACTCCTATCGCTACTACTACAACAACTACTACTTTTTCTACTGATACAACCACTTCTACTAGCGCTACCACTACAGCTACTACTGCTACTACTATAACTTCTGCTTCGGCTACTACTACCACTACCGTTACTAATACTGCTACTACTAATATCCCTGCTACTTCTACTATTATTATTAATACTACCACTAATGCTACTATGACTGCTTGTACTGCTGCTACTATTACTACTACTACTGTTGTTACTACTATTACTGGTACTGCTAATACTACAACTAATACTACTACAACTGCTACTACGACTTCTACTGCTACCACTACTACACCTCCTACAACATCGATTGCTACTGCAACTATTGCCTTTACTGCTACAACTACTACTGCTACTATTACAACTACTGCCACTACTACTACTGCTGCTACAATAACAACTACTGCCACTGCTGCTACAACTGCTACCACTACTACTACAGCTACTACTACAGCTAATACTATACTACTTGCAAACTACAATTGCTACTTCTACTGCTACTAATGTACAAATTACAATTACTACTACTACTCCTCCTCCTCCTTCCACTACTACTAGTTCTGCTATTAATACTTCTACTACTGCTACTTCTGCTACCACTACTATTGCTACTGCTACTACTATAGCTAATGCTACTATTATCGATACTACGACTGCTACCGCTACTACTACTACTACTCCTACTGCTACTATTTCTATAACAACTACTGCCAATACTGCTATAGCTACTTCTGCTACTAGTTCAACTAATACTACTAGTACTAGTACTACTCCTACAACTACTACTGCTACTGCTACTGCTACAAGTTCAACTAATACTACTAGTACTAGTACTACTCCTCTATGACTACTATTGCTGCTACTACTGCTATTGCTAAAACCCCTACTACTACTACTACAACTACTATAACTACTACTCCTTCTACGACTACTACTACAACTCCTCCTACCACTAGTAATACTACTACTACTGCTACAACAACTGCTACTGCTAGTACTACTACTACTACCATTACTGCTACTGCTACAACTGTTACTACTGCTAATAATACTAGCAGTACTGCTACTAAAACTTCTACAATTACTACTACTTCTACTACTGCAGGTACTAATACTCCTACTATTACTACTACTAATACTGCTGCTGCTGCTACGGCTAATACTGCTTCAGCATCTCCTACTACTACCACTACACCTACTACTAGTACTACTACTACTGCAGCTCCTACTACTCTTCCAACTGCTACCCCTACTCCTGCTAGTACTACTAATACTACTGTTACTGTTACAACTACCACAACAAGGGCTACTACTACTACTACAGTTGCTACTACTACTACTAGTACTACGACTATTACAACAACAACTACTACTACAACTCCTGCTACTACTACCACTACTACTCCTAATCCTCCTACTTCAACCACCACTATTACTATTACTTCAACTACTGCTCTGACTACTACTAGAATTACTACTACTTCTGCTACTACAACTATTAGTGCAACTACTACTACTACTACCACTACTACTTCTAAACCAGTTACAACTCTTACTGGTACTACTACTCCTACTGCTACTACTTCTACTCCTGCTGCTGCTACTACAACTTATGCTACTGCTACTACTACTACTACTATTACTACAACTCCTACTACTGCTTCCACTACAACCACTGTTACTACTACTAATACTACATCCACTACTACTATTATTACTCCAACTGCTACTACTACCTCCAATGCTACTACTTCTCCTACTACAACTACTACTATCCCAACTCCAACTACTACG
>RXID01002484.1:13371-24804 GCA_005019695.1 Trichopus zeylanicus subsp. travancoricus | reverse complement strand
TAGTAGTTGTAGTTGTGGTAGCAGCCGTAGTAGTCGTAGTAGCCGTAACGGTAATAGTAGGAGTTGTAGTAGTAGTAGCAGAAGTAGCAATAGTAGTATTAGTAGTAGTGGTAGTAGTAGTACTAGTTATAGTGGTAGCAGTAATAGTAGCAGCAGTAGTAGTAATAGCTGTAGTTGCTGTAGTGGTAGTAGCAGTAGCAAAGTATTAGTAGTGGTAGTATAATAGTAGTAGCAATAGTTGTGACAGTAGCTGTGTAAGTTATAGTAGTAGTAGTGGCAATAGAAGTAGTAGTAGTAGTAGTAGTTGTTGTTGTTGTTGTTATAGTGGTGTTAGCAATAGTAGTCACAAAATTAGTAGTTGGAGTATTAGGAAGTGTAGTAGTAGCAATAGTAGTGGAAGTGGTTATTGTATTAGTAGTAGGAGAAGTCATACTAGCAGTAGTTTTAAGAGGAGTAGTAGTAGGAGTAATAGTAGTAGAAGTAGTTGTAGTGTAGTAGTAATAGTAGTATTATTAGTACCAGTAGTGGTGGTAGTAGTAGTAGTAGTAGCGTTAGTGGTAATAACAGTAGCAGTAGTAGCAGCAGCATTAGCAATAGTAGTAATTGCTGTAGTAGTAGTATAAGTAGCAAATGTATCAGTTGCAGTAGTAGTAGTAGTAGTAGTAGTCGTAGTAGTAGTAGTTTCCATAGTAGTAATAGTAGTTGTTGTTGTAGTAGTAGTGGCAGTGGCAGTAGTAGTGGAAGTAGTAGTAGTAGGAGTAGGAGAAGTGGCAGTAGCATTATTGGAAGTAGCAGTTATGGTAGTAGTACCAATTGTAGAAGTGGCAATAGTTGTAGTAGCAAGTAGTAGTTATAGTAATAGTATTAGCAGTAGCAGATTTAGTAGTTGGAGTAGTAGTGGTAGTAGTAATTGTCGTAATAGTAGCAATTGTTGTAGTAGTAGTACCAACAGTAGTAGCAGTAGCAGTAGTACTAATAGTAGTAGTTGTGTTAGTAGTAGTTGAAGTAGTAGTAGGAGTAGTTATTGTCGAAGCAGTAGGAGTAGTAGTTGTAGTTGTAGTTGTAGTTGTTGTAGTAGTATTAATAGTAGCAATAGCAATAGTAGTTGGAGTAGTTGCAGTGGTCGTAGATGTGGTAGCTGTATTACTCATAGGAGAAGTAATAGTAGTAGTAGCCGTAAGAAGAGTAGTAGTTGGAGTAGCAGTAATAGTGTGGTAATAGAGGGAGTAATAGTAGTAGACGCGGTACTAGTAGTAATAGTAGTAGCAGTAGTAGCAATAACAGCAATAGCGGTAGTTGTAGCAGCAGTTGTATCAATTGTTCTCGCAGTAGTAATATCAGTTGTAGTAGCAGTAGTAGTAGTATCTGCTATAGTAGTTGTAGTAGTGGTAGAAGTAGCATTAGAAATAGTAGCATTAGTAGGTGTTGTAGTAGTAGTAGCAGTGGTATTAGTTGTAGTTGTAACAATTGTAGTGGTTGTAGTAGTATTAGTAGCAATTGTGGTAGAAGTAGTAGCAATAGCAATAGTATTAGTTATTGTAGTAGTAGCAACAGTAGTAGTAGCCGTAGCTATAGTAATAGCAGTACTTGTGGTAGTAGTAGTAGTAGCCGCAACAATAGTAGTAGTAGTAATAGTTATTGTTGTAGTAGCAACATCTATTATAGTAGTAGCAGTAGAAGTAGTAGTTGTAGCAGTAGTGGTAGTAGGAGTAGCATTAGTGGAAGCATTAGTAGTAGTAGGAGGAGGAGTAGTAGTAGTAGTTGTAATAGTAGTATTACTAGTAGTAGTTGTTGTAGTAATAGTAGCAGTAATATTAGTAATGGGAGTAGTAGTTGGAATCATTCTGGGAGTAGGAGTAGTAGTAATAGTAGAAGTAGTAGTAGTAGTAATAGTAGTTGCAGTAGCAGTGGTAGTAGTAGGAGGAGGAGTAGTAGTAGTAGCAATAGTAGTAGTAGTAGTTCAAATAGTAGTAGCAATAGTTGTAGCAGTGGTAGTAGTAATAGTAGTAGTTGTTATTATGGAGGAGTAATTGCAGTAGTAGTTGTAATTTGAAATAGTAGTAGTAGTAGTATTTGTAGTTGAAGTGGTAGTTGGAGCGGTAGCAGTAGCAGTATCAATAGTCGTAGGAGTAGCAGCAGTAGCAATAGTAGTTGAGTAGTGGCAATAGTTATAGGAGTAGTAGTAGTAGTAGTAGTTGTAGTATTAGTAGTAGTAATTGTGGTTGGAGTGGTAGCAGTAGTAAAAGTAGGAGTAGTAGCAGTAGCAGTAATAGGAGCTGTCGCAGTAATAATAATAGCCAGAGCAGCAGTAGTAGTAACAGCAGTAGTACTAGTAGCATTTGTGGTTGTAACAGTAGTGGTATTTGCAATTGTAATATTAGTAGTAGTAATAGCAGTTGTAGCAATAGTAGTTGTAATATGGGTAATAATAGTAGTAATATTAATAGTAATAGTAGTATTAGTAGTGTTAGTAGTACTTTTTGTTGTTGTATTAGTAGTAGTAGTTGTATTAGTGGTAGTAGTAGTCGTATTAGTAGTAGCAACAATAGTAGTTGCTATCGTAGTAGTAGTAGTTGTTATTGTTGTTGTTGTTGTTGGTGTTGTACTAGTAGATAGTAGTAGTAGTAGTAGTAGTAGTAGTAGCGGTAGTTATTGTGGTAGAAGGAGTAGGAGGAGTAGTAGTAGTATTAGTAGTATTTGTAGTAGTAGTAGTAGTAGTAGTAGTAGTAGTAGTATTAGTAGTATTAGTAGTTGAAGTAGTAGTAGCAATAGTAGCAGTAGTAATAGTAGTAGTATCAGTAGAAGTAGCAGTAGTCATAGTTGGAGTAATAGTAGCAATAGCAGTAGGAGTCGTAGAAGTAGTAGTACTAGTAGTAGTATTCGAAGTAGTAGTAGAAGTAGCAACAGGAGTACTTGTAGTGATAGTAGTAGTAGTAGTAATAGTATTAATAGTAGTAATAGTAGTAGTTGTCGGAGTAGTAGTAGTGCTGGTAGTCGAAGTTGTTGTAGTAGTGTAATAGTAGTAGCAGTAGTGGAAGTAGTAGTAGTAGTAGTAGTAGTAGTAGTAGTAGTAGTAGTAGTAGTAGTAGTAGTAGTCATAGTAGTTGTTGTAGTAGTAGTGGTGGTAGTAGTGGTGGTAGTAGTAGTAGTAGTAGTCATAGTAGTTGTTCTAGCAGTAGTGGTGGTAGTAGTAGTAGTTTAGGTAGTAGTTGTAGTCATAGTAGTAGTAACAAGAGTAGTTGTAATAGTAATACTGGTAGCATAAGTAGTTATAGGAATAGCTTTTGGAGTAGGAGTAGAAGTAGTAGCAGTAGTAGTTGTTATTATATAGTTTTGAGGGAGTGCTAGGAGCAGCAGTAGTAGTAGTTATTGTAGTATTAGTAGTTGTAGCAAGAGTGGTAATAGTAGTAGTAGAAGTACTAGCAGTGGTAGTAGTAGTAATAGTGGTAGTAGTAGTAAGAGTAGTAGCAGTAGCAATAAGAGTAGAAGTAGTAGTAGTAGGAGCAGTAGAACTAGTAGAAGGAGTAGTAGTTGTTGTTTTAGTTATAGCAAGACCAGTAGTGGTGGTAGTAGTAGTAGTAGTAGTAGGAGGAGGAGGAGGAGGAGCAGTAGTAGTAGTCGTAGTATTAATAGTAGTACGGGTAGTAGTAGTAGTAGTAGTACTCGTGGAAGTAGTAATAGCAATAATGTTGTAGTTGTAGCAATACTAGTAGTTGTAGAGGTAGTAGCAATTGTACTTGTAGTAGTAGTCATAGTAGTGGTAGTAGTTGTCATTGTAGTAGTAGTAGTATTAGTTGTCATGGTATTAATAGTAGTAGTAGTAAAAGTAGTAGTAGAAGTTGTAGTAGTAGCATTAGTAGTAGTAGTAATATTAGTAGTAATAGTAGTAGTAGTGGTATTAGTAGTAGTAGTAGTCATAGTAGTAGTAGGAGAAATAGTAGTAGTAGTAGTAGTAATAATAGTAGTAGTTATTGTCGTTGTTGTTGTCGTTGTTGTACTAGTAGATAGTAGTAGTAGTAGCAGTAGTTGTTGCGGTAGCGGTTGTTCTAGAAGTAGTAGGAGGCGGAGTCGTAGTTGTAGTAGTAGTTATTATTATAATAGTAGTAGTAGTAGTAGTAGTATTGGTAGTATAAGTAGCAGAAGTAGTAGTAGTATCAGTAGAAGTAGTAGTAATAGTAGTTGGATTAATAGAAGCAATAGCATTAGGTATCGTAGAAGTAGGAGTAGAAGTAGTTGTAGTAGTAGTAGTAGTAGTAGCCGAAGTAGTAGTAGAAGTTGCAGTAGGAGTAGTTGTAGTAGCAATAGGGGTACTTGTAGTTGTAGTATTAACAGCAGCAGTAATAATAGTATTAACAGTAGTAATAGTAGTAGTTCTTGGAGTAGTAACAGTGCTGGTAGTCGAAGTTGTAGTGGTAGCGTAGTAGTTTTGGCAGTAGTAGCAGTAGTAGTAGAGGTTGTAGGAGAAGCTATTATAGAAGTAGTAGTAGTAGTAATAGTAGTTGTTGTTGTTGTTGTAGTACTGTTGTAGTAGTACTACTAGTAGTAGTAGTAGTAGTAGTAGTAGTAGTAGTAGTAGTCATAGTAGTTGTAGTAGGACGAGCAGTGGTTATAGTTGTAGTTATGGTAGTAGTAGCGGGAGTAGTAGTAGTTGTAGTCGTAGTATCATTAATAGGAGTAGTAGTAATAGTAATACTAGTAGCATAAGTAGTTGTAGGAATAGTTTTTGGACTAGGAGTGGAAGTAGTAGCAATAGTTGTAGTAGCTGTAGTAGTAGTTGTAGTAGTAGTATGAGGAGTACGGGTAGTAGCAATAGTAGTACTTTTCATAGTATTAGTAGTAGTGGTAATAATAGTAGTACTAGCAGTGGTAGTAGCAGTAACAATGGTAGTAGTAGTAAGAGTTGAAGTAGTAGTAATAGAAGTAGTAGAAGTACTAGAAGGAGTAGTAGTTGTTGTAGTAGTTGTAGCAAGACCGGTAGTAGTAGTCAATAGTTGGTAGTAGTAGTAGCAGTAGTAGTAATAATAGTAGTAAGAGTAGTAGTAGTAGTAGCAGTAGTAGTAATAGTAGCTGGAGTAGTAGTAGTAGTAGTTGTTGTAGTGGAAGTAGTTACAATAACAGTGTAGTAGTTGTAGCAATAGTAGTAGTAGTAGTAGAGGCAGTAGTAGTAGTGGTAGTAGCAGTTGTACTTGTAGTAGTAGTCATAGTAGTGGTAGTAGTTGTCATTCTAGTAGTAGTAGCAGGAGTAGTAGTATTAGTCGTCATTATAGTAAAAGTAGTAGTACTAGTAGTAGTAGAAGAAGAAGTAGGAGTAGCATTAGTAGTAGTAGTTGTTGTCGTTGTTGTTGTAGTAGTAGTAGCAGGAAAAGTCTTGGAAGTAGTACTTGTAGTCGTACTTGTAGTAGGAGTAGTAGTAGTTGTAGTAGCTATAGTAGTTATGGTCCATAGTTGTGGTCAATAGCCTGGCAGTAGTAGTATAGTAGTAGTTGAAGTAGTAGTAGTATGGTAGCAGTAAAAGTACGAGGATAAGCAGTAGTATTAGCAGTAAGCAGCAAGCAGTAGTAGTAGTAATATTAGTAAGAGTTGTAGTAGTAGTAGTAGTAGTAGTAGTAATTTTAGTGGCAGTAGTATTAGTTGTTGTTGTTGTAGTAGTAGTAGTATTACTAGTAGTAGAAGTACTAGTAGTAGTTGTAGTAGTATTATTACTAGTTGTTGTTGTTGTTGTAGTAGTAGTAGTAGTAGTAGTTGTTGTTGTTGTTGTTGTAGTAGTAGTAGTAGTAGTAGTAGTAGTAGTAGTAGTAGTAGTAGTGGTAGTAGTAGTAGTAGTTGTTATTATTGTTGTTGTTGTTGTTGTAGTAGTAGTAGTAGGACTGTAAGTAGTAGTTATGGTAATAGTGGTAGGAATGGTAGTAGTAGTGGAAGTAGTAGTAGCAGTGGTAGTCGTAGCAGTTGTTGTAGTAGAAGAAGTAGTAGTCGTAGTTGTTGTTGTTGTAGTTGTAGTTGTTGTAGTAGTAGTAGTAGTAGTAGTAGTAGGAGTAGGAGTAGGCGCAACAGTAGCAGCAGTCGAAGTTGTAGCAGTAGTAACAGCAACAGTTGTTACTGTAATTATAGCAGTAGTAGTAGTTGGCGGACCAGTAGGAGTAGGAGTAGGTGTAGTAGTACTTGGAGTATTAGTAGTACAGGTCGGATTGGAATTAGCAGTAGTATTTTGAGTAAGTGTAGTAGTAGTAGTGGAAGTAGTAGTGGAAGTAATAGTAGTAGGAGTAGGAGAAGGAGTAGTAGTAGCAAAGGTTGGAGTAGTAGTAGTAGTAGAAGTAGTAGTAGTTGTTGTAGTAGTAGTAATAGAAGTAGCAGCGGTAGTAGTAGTAGCAGTAGCAACAGCAACAACAGAAGTAGAAGCCACAGCAATAGTAGTAGTAGTAGAAGCAGCAGTAATAGTAGTAGTAGTAGTAGTAGTAATAGTAGTAGTAGTAGTAGTAGCAGTAGTAGTAGCAGTAGTATTAGAAGTAGGAGTCAAAGTAGTTGTAGCAGTAGTAGGAGTCAAAGTAATAGCAGTAGTAGCAGGATCAGGAGTAGGAATAGTAGTCTAGTAGTAGTAGTAGTAGTCGTAGTAGGAGGAGGAGGAGTAGTAGTAATAGTAGTGTTTGTAATTATACTAGTAACAGTAGGAATAGTTGTGGTAGCAGCAGTAGTAGTAGTAGCTGAAGTAGTAGCAGTAGTAATAGTGGTGGTAGTAATTGCACAAGTAACAGTAGTAATCGTAGTAGAAGTACCTGTAGTAGTAGTAGCAGAAATAGTAGCAGTAGTCATTGTAGTAGTCATACTAGTAGCAGTAGGAGTTGGAGTAGGTGTAGTAATAGGAGTCACAGTAGTATTAATGCTAGGAGTAATAGTTGTAGTAGTAGTAGTTGTACGAATATGAGTGTTAGTGGTACTAGGAGTAGTAGTAGCAGTAGCACTAGTCGTAGTAGGCATAGTAGCAGTCGTAGTAATAGTGGCAGTAGTAGTAAAAGTAGAAGTAGTGGTAGTAATATTAGTAGTAGTGGTAATCGTAGTAGTAGCTTTAGTTGTAGTAGCGGTAGTAGTAGTAGGTGTAGCAGTAGCTGTAGTACTGGTAATAGCTATGGTAGTTGTAGTAGTATTGGTAGTAGAAGTAGCGTTCAAAATAGTCGTTGTAGTAGAAGTAGTAGTAGTGTTAATAATAGTAGCAATAGTAGCAGCAGTAGTTATTGCAGAAGTAGTGGTAATAGTTGTAGTAGGAGAAGTAGTGGCGGTAGCTGTAGTAGCCGTCATAGCAGGAGTAGCAGTAGTAGCAGTAATAACAGTGGCAGTAGTAGTTGCAGTATTAGTAGTAGTAGTAAAAGTTGAATTAGTAGTAGTAGTAGTAGAATAATTAGTGAAAATTTGAATTAGTAGTAGTAGTATCAGCAGTAGTTGCAGTAGCTATAGCCTGAGTAGTAGTAGTGGCCATAGTAGCAGCAGTAGTAGCAGTAGAAGTAGCAATAGTACTAGTAGGAGAAGTAGTAGTAATAGTAGTGGTAGTAGCTGTAGTAGTTATAGTTGTAGCAGCACAAGCAACAGCAGCAGTGGCGGTAGTAGTAGTAGTCGTGGTGGTAGTAGTAGTCGTAGTTTATGTTGTTGCTGTAGTAGTAGTGGTAGTCATATTATTAGTATTTATAGTAGTAGTAGTCATAGTAGTAGTTGTAATAGTACCAACAGTAGTAGCAGTAGAGATAGTTGTGGCAAGAGTAGTAGTAGTATTAATAGTAGTAGTAGTAGAAGTAGCAATAGTAGTAGTAGTAGTATTAGTATTAGCGACAGTAGTATAGGTAGTAACAGTCATAGTAGTTGTAGTAGGAGGGGTTGTTGTAGTAGAAGTAGTTATAGCCGTAATAGTAGTATTAGTAGTAATAGTAGCAGTAGTTGTAGTAGTAGTGGTGGCATTAGTAGTAGTTGTTGTAGTCGTAGTAGTAGTAGGAGGAGTAGGGATAGTAAAAGTAGTAGAAGTAGTAGTAATAGTAGTAGTAGTAGTAGTAGTAGTTGTAGTAGCAGCAGCAGTAGCAGTAGTAGTAGCGATGGTAGTAGTAGTCGTTGTTGTAGTAGTGGTTGAAGTAGTAGTTGTGTTGGCAGCAGGAATTGGAGTAGCAGTAGTAGTAGTAGCAACAATTGTAGCAGTAGTAGTTGTTGTAGCAATATTAGTAGTGGCAGCAGCAGCGGCAACAACAACAGTAGTAGTAGCAGTTGTATTTGTAGTAGTACTAGTTGTAGTAAGTGCAGTGATAGTAGGGGTATTAGTAGCAGTAGTTGCAATAGTTGAAGTAGTAGTAGTTGTCGTGGTAATAGTAGTAGTAGGAGTGTAAGTAGTAGTAGTAGTAGTAGTAGTAGTAGTAATAGTAGTAGGAATGGTAATAGTAGTAGTAGTAGTAGCAGGAGGAGGAGGATGAGGAGGAGGAGGAGGAGGAGGAGGAGGAGTAGTAGTAGTAATAGTAGTTGTAGTACGAGTAGCAGTAGCAGCAGGAATAGAAATAGTAGCTGTAGTAGGAGTAGGAAGAAAAGCAATAGGAGTCAGAGTAGGTGTTGGGGTAGAAGTAGTACCTATAGTAGTAGTCAGAGTATTAATTGTAGGAGTTCGATTAGAAGTAGCTGTAGGAGTTGGAGAAAGTGTAGTAGTAGTAGTAGAAGTAGTAGCAGAGTAAAAGTACAAGTATTAGGTGTAGTAGTAGAAGTAGTAGTAGTAGTAGAAGTAGTAGTAGTAGTAGTTGTTGTTGTTGTTGTAGTAGTTATGGAAGTGTTAGCGATAGTAGTTGTAGTAGGAGTAGTCATAGTAGTAGCAACAGCAATTGCAGAAGTAGTAGCAGCAACAATAGTAGTAGTAGTGGCAGCAGTAGTAATAGTAGTAGTAGTAGTAGTAATAGTAGTAGTAGCAGGGTTAGGAGTGGGAGTCAAAGTAGTCGAGTAGCAGTACTAGTACTAGTAGTAGTAGGAGTAGTAGCAGTAGTAGTTGTCGCAAAAGTAGTTGCGAAAGTAATAGTAGTGGTAGTAATTATACAAGTAATAGTAGTAATAGTAGAAGTAGTATTAGCTATATTAATAGCAGAAATAGTAGTTGTTGTTGTTGCAGTAGTCATTGTAGTAGTAGTAGGCGTTGGGGGCATAGTAGTAGGAGTTGAGGGAGCAGTAGTGCTATGAGTAGTAGTAGTTGTCATAATATGTGTATGAGTGGTACTAGGCGTAGTAGTTGTAGTTTTAGTAGTAGCTGTAGCCGTAGTCGTAGCAGGCATAGTAGCAATTGTAGTAATAGTGGTAGTGGTAGTAATAGTAATAATAGTAGTAGTAGTAATAATAGTAGTATTAGTAGTTGTAGTAGTGGTAGAAGTAGTAGGAATACCAGTAGCAGTAGTTGTAGCAGTACTAGTAGTAGTAGTAGTAGCAGCAGTAGTATTAGTGGTAGAAGTAGTGCTAGTAATAGTCATTGTAGTGGTAGTAGCAGGAGTGTTAATAGTAGTAGTAGTCGCAGTTGCAGTTGTTGTACAAGGTGTGGTGGTAGTCGTAATTGTAGTAGATGTATTGGTTGTAGCAGTAGTAGCTGTGGTAGCAGTAGTTGCTGTAGTAGTAGTTGTTGTTGAAATAGTTGTAATTATAGTAGTAGTAGTGGTAGTAGTAGTAAAATTAGTAGTAGTAGTAGTAAAAGTAGTAGAAGTAGTACTAGTATAGTAGTAATAGCAGTAGTAGTAGCCGTCACGGTTGGAGTAGTAGTTGTTGTTGTAGTAGAAGTAGTAGTAGAAGTAGTGGCAGTAGTTATAGTAGCAGTAGTAGTAGTCATAGTAATAGTTGTAGAAGTAATAGTTACAGTAGCACTAGTAGCCATATTTACGGTAATAGTAGTAGCTGTAGCAGTAGTAGTAGTAGTGGTAGTAGAAGGAGGAGTAGTTATAGCACTAGTAATAACAACTTCAGCAGCAATAGTAGTACTAGTATTAGTAGTAGCAATAGTAGTAGTAATAGTAGTTGAAGTAGCAGTATTAGAAGTAGTAGTAGTAGTAGTAGCAGTAGTAGCAATAGTAGTAGTAGTAGTAGCAGTAGTACTAGTAGCAAAACTTTTAGTAGAAGTAGTAATAGTAGTAGCGACTACTATAGTTGCAGTATTAGCAACAGCAGTAATAGTACCAGTAGTAGTAGCTGTAGTAGCCGCAGGGGTCGCAGTAGCAGCATGGGTCGGATTAATATCAGTACTAGCAGTAGCTGTAGTAGTGGAAGTACTAGTTGTCGTAGTAGTAGCAAAAGTAGTGGCATTATTACTAGTTGTAGTAGTTGCAGTAGTAGTACTACTACTAGTAGTAGTAGAAGTAGTAGAGTAGTAGCAGTAGCAGTATTAGTGGCGGTAGCATTAGAAGCCATAGTAGTAGTAGTCATAGTAGTAGTAGTAGCAGTAGTAGTCGTAGTAGTAGTTGTCGTAGTAGTAGTTATTGTTGTAGTAGCCGTACTAGTAGCAGTAGTAGTCTTAATAGTAGTAGTTACAACCATAGTGGTAGCAGCAATAGCGCTATAAGCAGTAGAAGTAGCAGTAGTTGCAGCAGTAGCAGTAGCTGTAGAAGCAACAGTAGCATTAGTATTAGTAGCAGTAGTAGAAGTTGTAGCATTAATAGTATTAGTAGAAGCAAAAGTAGCAACAGAAGTAATAGTAGTAGTAGAAATAGTATGGGTTGGAGTAGTAGTGGTAGTAGCAGTGGTAGTTGTAGTAGAGGAAGTAGTATTAGTAGTAGTTGCAATTGTTGTAGTAGTAGTGGTAGTAGTAGTAGTAGTAGTAATAGTAGCAGTAGTTGTAGTTGAAGTATCAGTAGTATTAGTGGTAGTACTATAGGTAGTAATAGTCATAGTAGTAGTAGCAGGAGTTGTAGTAGTAGAAGTTGTAGTAGCAGCAGCTGTAGTAGTAGTAGTAGTAGCAGAACTAGTAGCTGAAGTAGTAGCAGTAGTAGTTTTAGTAGTAGCATTAGTCGTAGCTGTTGTAGTCATTGTGGAAGTAGCAGCAACAGCAATAGTAGTAGTAGTTGAAGCAGTAGTATTATTAGCGGCCGGAATTGGAGTAGCAGTAGTAGTAGCAACTGTAGTATTAGTAGTTGTAGCTATATTAGAAGTTCCAAAAGCAGCAACTGTAGTAGTAGCAGTAGTAGTTGTTACAGTCGTAGAATTAGAAGAACTAGAGTTGGAGTAGGAGTAGTAGTAATACTAGCAGTAGCAGTAGCAGTAGTTGTTGCTGCAGTAATAGTTATACTAGTAGTTGGAGGAGGGGTAGTAGTGGTGGTGGTGGTGGTCATTGTTGTGGTGGTGGTAGTAGTAGTAGTAGTAGTAGTAGTAATAGTAGTATTAGTAGTATTAGTAGTAGTAGTAGTAGTAGAAGTAGTCACCGTAGTAGTAGTAAAGGTAGGAGTAGGAGTA